>VWYP01010662.1:277877-330398 GCA_013400435.1 Pycnonotus jocosus
AAAAAAAAAAAAGGAAAATAAACTGGTAAATCCCATTTCATATTACAAGGACAAGAAAGAGAGCCAATGGAACTGGAAATCAGTAATCAGAAAACTAATTAAATCACCATGCTTTGTCTTTACACAATGCATAATTAATCTATATCACAGATGTTCTAGAGTCAAGAGAGATTAGATGATTGTATACATAATATGAACATCTGCAGCCGTGTGATATAGGATGGAAGCCCTCGTGTTGTACAGTTATCACCCAGGTACTTACTGATGGAGCTTTGGATCAAACTTCTCTTGCTAACAGGCTATTTTCTATCTCTGCTGCACTGGGCTTCCATTATATTTAAAGCAACTTCCATTATATTTAAAGAGCTGTGAGTTCCTGATGTGTTACACTATTTGGCCTTTTCTGACCTGTGTCATTTATTTCATACTGAGTTAAAGACAAATATGTGTATATATATATCAACCTCACATAATAAAAATCTCTCCTGAAAGAAAAATAAATATGGCTTTTTTCCTCACACAACTTAAAGCAAAGATTGCATCTCAGACACTTTGATTAAAAAAATATATATTAATTCTGCATATATTATACAGAATTAATCATACGGATGTAGATCTCTTCCATCAGAAGGCTGGCTTCCTTTAAGCAGCTTTTCCCTTTGAAAGCCCTGAACTCTGGATGTGACAAAATCATTAGTATTTTAAAAGAATTGCAATGAATGCTAAAGAGAGACCCCCACTTCCCACATACAAACTTTCTGGCAATAAAGAGCCTTTTCAGACTGTATAATCCTATTTACTGTTCCTAATTGGAGAACTGTGTTTGTCAAAAAGTACAGAAGTCTTCAGTTGTTTGGAAGTGAGTCTGGCTCATCAGCTCCTAAGGGAAGAAAAGAACTATTTATTTTAACTGTTAAGCCTAAATGCAAACTGCACAATCAATTTGTCTAGCCAAATACTGACCTATTTCATGTAACGTCAGGATGAGGCTGGCCTTGCTCTATAAGGCTATTGTGGCACATGAAAAAAAAAAAAAAAAAAAAAAAAAAAAAAAGAAAAAGCAAACCCTATTACTGAGCCCTGGAACCAGCTTCTAGAAGGTGGCAGGGTGAACGACTGCCAACCCCACCGCCTCCCTCAGCTCCCCCACAAACCACAGCCTGCCGGGAGGCTGGAAATGAACCTCAATTACCCAGCTCCATCTAGTGTTTGGGAAACGGGTTACTGCTCCCTGAGACCCACTCTGCCCTGCAAATGTCACCGGGATTCTGTTTCCTCAGTCAGAAAGCGTTTTGCAGAGCGGGCAGCGAATGGCAGTGCTGTGATGGAGGTGGGTGCTCACATACAGATGGGCACGGCCAGAACCACCGTGTTTCTGTGCCGAGGAGTTTATTCCATAGCAGTGAGTCTTGCTCAGATCTGTGAGCTGCAGGATATTGGTAAATACTTCCAAGATGAGCAGGCAAAGAAACAAACTCTACTGGGTATGCTTGGCTTGTTAAGGGATCTGGATTTCCCCTTGAAGATTTATCAGGATCAGCATCAGAAACCCACTGTTCCACATTCAGAAGTGGTGGCCAGGAGGAGATGGTTTTGAAGCTCCTCAGAAATGCACCAAGGTGTGGCATTCAAAATGAAAATGCCTCTGGATTTCTAGACAAAAGCAAAAGCATCCAAGCCAGTCTTATGTCCCTTTAACTGCCCTAACAAAGGCTAGGCTGTAGAAAGCAGAATCCAAAGAAATTGCAAGAGAAAATGTTGTCTTTGGGGCTTCCAAAGATCTCCTTCTGCAACTGCTGACAGTTGCCCTCTGCTCACTCTCTCTAGCTCACAGGTGACTTCTCTTTGGCAGCCACTCACAGAGCTTCTAGAAAATGTGGAACAGCTCAGCTGCCAGTCATGTTTCTCAAGTCTGACATGTTTCAACTCTATTTCCTTAAGAAGGAAATAAATTTACAGCTCTGGAAATAGGAAATCATGGCACTTTGCTTCCAGTACTTCAGTCTGAGTGTTTTGAATAGTACTGAAATAGAGCAGTTTAAATAAACAATGTGAAAGTGTTTGCAATAATAACCCACCGTAGGGACTTCCCAGGAAATACTTTAAAAATTTCATTAAAAATCTCTATTTAAAGCCAGCTGGTTTTCTTTCTGATCAGCTCAGAATCAAAGTTTCTTTCTTTTATCTCTTAATAATTTTGTGTGATTTGGTTGGCAATACACTCCAGCCAAATTTCCTGGGTGATTCACAGTTTGGTCCAGCAGAATGGGGACTATTCCTGCTCAGGCTCTGCAGATCAGAAAGCTATCAAGCTGCTTCTTCTGAACAGGTTGAATTACATACTTCAATCAAACCTTGCCCTCATATTGCAATGGAGCTGCTGCTGAATGCAGAGAAGGCTCTTTTCCTGCGTTGTAACAATAGTTGTAACTCCTCAACAGCAGTCCTGTACTCTTTGCTTCAGGGTATCTGATTTGCATAATAACTACAGAGATGGTTATTGTGCAAAAACATGGGCCATATGCAAATTCTTATACTGTGGGAGGATGGCAGCCTTGGGAACCAGTTACAGAGAGGAGATTTGAGTAACTCCTTCACATCTGTTTTTGTAGGGATATGTTGCCTGTGAGTTATTTTAAGGTGGTGCAGCCATAGGCCACCAATTCTCTAGCCTTCTGCTGCCTTCACAGGCTGCCTTGCTGGCCCTGGCCATCACACTGTCCAGGGAATACCAAGGAGTCTCAGATTGTTCCCCAAGGCACTGTTGGCTTATGCACTAGGTGTCTTCTTGCCCCATGGAAGAGTGTCTCAGCTGCAATTCCCAAACCCAAGCAGTGCCAGGTGCCTCAGCCCCATTCCAGGTTTCTACACAATATTGCAGGATTATTAATGCACTAGCCTTTTGCCACAGCAACGTGTTGCTCAGCTCTCCTGCAGCATGACTGGATCTGCAGCACCTCCTCCTCCTCTACCTCATGCTAACCCCCCCGTTGCCTCATTCTCTGTAGTCTCCTTTAATCACTCTGAAGCTAATCCCATCCATGCCTAAATAAATGAAAGGTAGTATAAGCTTCTTAGATTTACTTAATGGCCCATACCTCCTCCCAGCTTCCTTCAAACTCTCTGAGCTAAAATATAATTCTCTTCATGGTAATCCATAAAACAAAGCACATTTGTAGTTCTTTAGCAGTCCATTTTGCAGATTTCCAGAGTGAACACTTTGCCTCTGAGAGTGACAATCAAAAGGGAACATGCTTTGAAAACATAATCTTTCACTCCTTTTCTGCTTCTTTCTAGGACTGAGGTAGCAGACAATATTTGTTCTCATTAGAAAGTAGCATGGGACATTTTAGAAAGGATTTTTTGGGGGGGCAGAGAATGCAGAACAAATTGCAGATATTGGTAACTGGACTTGGTTTTAGCTTTCAACTGACCTGCAAAGAGCTTAAGCAATGCAGGACTGAAGGACAGTCAGCATTTCTAAGCCTTTCTACTATTATATCTTTCTGCAGACATTAGCATCTGTATATTGCTTTATCTAGCGAGCTACTGTAGGTATCATGAGACCTATTGACTCATGATTATTAGTAAAGTCATAAACCCACAGTTACATTTATCTACAGTAAAACATTTTGCCATCTATGCTATCAAAACAGAGCAGAAGTCAAAAGAAAACATATAAGTCTTTATCAGGATTTAAAATGTTTTAGAGTAATTACAGCTCAGTGAAATCCACCTTGGAAAACAGCTCACACATCCCTAGGTTTTTGGGATTTAACTTGCTTACACAGAAGATGTCACTGTATCATTTGAACATGGCATCTGATAATTTTTGAGGACAAGTTTTCTTGAGGACAAGTTTCTGCAAATTTGTAAATCATAGCAAAAAACTAAATGAAGGAATAAATCTGCACCTCTGATGAGAACGTACCCAAAAGAAGTTCACCTTTCACTATCCCCAAACTGCAATTTTCTCATCTCTACACTTCTTGGGAAGAGAAGTGGGTTTTTTGGTATTTCGCTCAGAACAGAGCAGGAAGTATCAGAATTCTAGATAAAAAAAGAAGGCTGAATATAAGAGATTTCCAGATAGATTTTTCAAGCTCAAAGTTTCAGATCAGTGTGGCTAACCTTAAGATAACTACATCAGCTTGTCTTAAAAATTCCCTACCTGTACTCTTTAAAATTTAATGAAGTGTTTCAGTGTTTTGGATTGGACTCTAGATTGGAGAATAACAACTGGAAAAATCTCTTTGTTGTACAAATTATCATGAAGGGGTCATTTGTTGCTATTAAACAAATATTTCCTAAGATCTCTGCTTTTGCACAGAAGAATGCTGAAATAATTCAATTAATTTCAAATGCAGAACATAATATTGTCCTGATAATGAGAAAAATAATCTCATATTGTGGCTGCTCAGGTGTCAGCTGGGCTCCTGGGGGGCTGCTGGCCCTCCCACCTGTCCCTGTAAGCCCCCAAGGCAGAGGCACAGCATCACCTGTTGAAGCAGAGGCACCCACCCAACCCCAGACTACCCAACAGCCCAAGCACAGATCTCAAAGTACAGCAGCTTTTGCAACATTTAAAAGAAAAGTGAGGTGTTTCTAGACACCCTGAGGGGCTTAGTCACACTCCCAGGATCCTCCAGGGAAATCCTTCCAATTCTGGCATATGGCATCATTTCCAGGATATTTCTTTAAGCAGAGAGGAGGGGAGTGTTCTGCTCTTCTTTTCTCCTTGGCAGGACTGGTCATAGCTAGAGATGAGGAAAAGCACCTCCAAACCACGGGAAATAGCATTGCAGCAACATCTGGAGAGTACGCCTCTAAAGGAAAGAGCAATCGAAATCGTGCAAGAAGTAGGGGCAATCACTGAATGACATTTAACTTCTGACACCTAAAGACTCTGGCTGCAGATCTGATTACTGATATCCCCTGGGTGGGTACCAGAGTACCTGATGGGGTGAGGGTTTCTGCCATGCCAGTGAGAAGGAGCAGCAGCTGATGCCAAAAGGCAGGAAGAGAGGTTACCACATTCCCAGAGGGCTCAGCCCAGACCTTGCGGTGTTGTACCCTCCTTCAGCCAGCCTGCTGTTCTCCTGGCTACTCCAGGAAACTACTGAAGCAGTGTGTGGCGTGGAAGTCACCAATGAATGCTGTGCTGGCATCATGCAGTAGCAAAAGCACTGCGGTTTTAGTTACCACCACTCCTAAGCTCTGTCAGAACAAAACCCTTCAGTGGAAATTGTGGGTGCTCTCTGAGTTTTCACATTGCCAGCAAGTCTAGGATATACTTGGCACAGTCCAGACTTTCCAATGCAAGACTAATTTCCATTAGACTGCCTGAACTGCACTGGCCATGAGAGGATGTGTTTCTGTAAACAATAATTTCAACCTTTGTAGGGCTCCTGTAATTTCTCCTCTTCTGCAGACAGCAAAGGGTCAAAATAAACCCATGTGCACTTGAGGATCAACAGGAGTTATCCACTGTAATATTGTATCATGTTCATTTTGTCCCGGTTCTTCATACCCACACTAAGATGCCGAATGTAATACTTGGGAACATTCAGAGCAGCAGCAGAATACGACTTCGAGAAGCTACAAGGAAATTGGAGGTGTCTGCTCCATGACTAATGTGCTGATTATAATATCTGCCTGCTGAATTTTGCATAATACATGGCAGAGAACTACAGGAAAGGGAGTCAATAGACTTGGATCACTTTGCATGCAAACATCTTGGTGATCTGCTGCTGCTGCTGAACTTACACAGAACTGGTCAAGATGAGGGAGTCATAGCACTAGGCTGGGCTGGTTCTCTGCATGTGTTTTCAGATCAGTGCTGGGAAACTGGAAATAGATGAGTGAAATTAAGGTTATATTTGGTTTAAATGTAATTATATGTTGCTGGCTTGATCTGTGCTTTACAAATGTGCGTTTATGAATTTTTTCTCATGATTAGGAATTTCTATTTGAAAGGGTGAGGAAGTGCTTGGAAGAGTGAATTGCTGCTCACCGCTGCTGCCAAGTCTCATGTTTTAATTTCAAGTTTCATGATTTTTGATGCATTTCTATAACTTAACATTCTTGGAATAAAGATTCTATAACATTTCCAGCTTTTTTAAAATGTAAAACTTGAAGAGATTTTACCTAGGAGATCAGATCTAAAAGGCAAATAGAAAGAATCCAAAATGTGTTACTTTAAGCATGCTTCATGATGTTAGGTTAATCTGGTGGAACCTGGGAGGCCTGATTCCTGAGGGTTTAAGGAAATTCTGTACTTTACTTCTACGAAAAATAATGTGTCAATGATACAATTGTATTTTTTCAAAATCACTTGCAATAGCCAAGTGAAGAGAAACATTTGCAATAAGTACAATGGAGATCTTGTTTGTTTCACATTTTCATACAGTCCATTTTGGTTAGCTCTCAATTTTCATCCTCTTTAATATGGTAATTATCAGAAGAAAAAGACACGAGATTTTCAGAGAGCAGCAGCTCAAGAAGTACAGATCTGTACTTGAGCAGGTGATGTAAGACCTGTTGGGCAGAGAAGTTTTATTTTTCATTTAAAATACCTTTGGTATTCTGGAATTTTTGATTCTGGAAGCCTTTTTTAGCTGTTTCCCTCTATTCCGTCTCAAGCTCTGTGCTCTTGCAAAAGTGGCTTACTCAGAGAAATACCTTTGATCTGAGCTCAGGTTCATCCTGTCAATGCATAGACAGAAATTAGGCTTTTATATTCCTAGGATTTGGGATTTCTATTCTCCTCCTGCCACAGATCCAATTTGCCTACTCCAACCAAGTCTATTTGTCAGTGATTACTACAATGCATCAGCCATTACCATGTAACTGAAGAAATTAATGCAGATTAAAGAGTACATCGCCATAGGAAGATTCCATTCAGTCCTAGAAAGACTAAAGGAGTGTAATTGAAACAGCATCTTCAGGCCAGTCCCAGCTTCTTGCAACTTTCTTTCCCATTTCATTAAAGCTCCAAGCTCATTTAGTGTGGAATATGCAAGAGTGCTAGAGAGGTTTGCAAAAAACAAGATGAAAGGAATGAATTAAAAGGAAGAAACAAGACGGGGGAGACTGCTCCTATCTGGGCTGATTGTATGAACGCAGCATGGTGTGTTATGAGAGTCAAATGACTGAAAGTGTTGCAAATTTCTGCACGGCATGTCAGATCGAGGTCAAATCCTCGCTTTCTAACAGACAGTTTACTCTTGATCAGCATCGATTCTTCATGCAAACAAGAACAGATTTTTTTTCTTATTCATAAAGGTCAAACATAGATTCTGTAAGCTTTGCTTCCCTTTGTCCTTAGTATATAAAGAGGCTCTTCTGAACTTCTCCCCTGCCATATCTGTTTCAGTGATCTTTTCCTCTAACTTCACAATGTTTTTTCTTTTCCACAGCAATACTGTGCTAGCCCTCAGCTGGATGCAGTACAAGCATATCATCTAACAGGATTCTTGTTCCCAAGAGCTTACAGTGTAGATAACGTGGAATTAGGATACAAGAAATACACTTCGAGAACAGTAATAAAAAAGAAAAATTCAAATCCTCCTTCAGTGAGGTATGACTGAAGTAAAAAGAACACTACATGGACAGATTTGGACTCTGAAATACATCTGTCCCTTTTTTGCTGTCTCTCTTCTCAGAAGAGAGGTCACTCTGTTAACAGGGCTCTGTTTTGTCATGTGGTTGGGCATGTCCTGGAGGCTACAGGTTTAAAGCTTTTCTTATGAAACCTAACCCTCATCTTTGAAATTTAGGACCTGAAAGAAAGGAGATATGGGTGCAATAAGGAAATTCTGGTGAAATACTGTAAATGTTTGGATTAAGACACATAAGGTTCAAGATCACATAAGTAGAAAGATGACTCCACCTAAACTTGGTGCCATGGTTTCTGCCCTATTTACAGCAAGTCACCAAATTGTGGCTCTTATCTTGGAAAAAAAAAGTCAGGTCTACTGTTATTTAAAGATCTGTGTCATGAAAGCAGTAGGGAGATTAAAACAAACAGATTTTAAGTTCATTAGCTTCTCACCTCCTTTTGAACCCCTCTGTTATGTTAGGAGGCTCTCTATTTTCTTTTCTTTAAAGTCTCCTTTCAGATGCCTTTTCTATTCTGTGAAAGACACACACAGAGCAACTGGGGAAAACACGCCAGATAAGGGATATACAAATGACACTATCTGATGCACAGACATAAAAATTTATCTCTTGTATCATTTCTCAGAATAACCTAAGCTTCATGCAGCAGAATGAGGTTTCTTAGAGGTCCCAGGAGGTGCTTTGAAGGCAGCCAGAGGAGCAGAGCTCCTTCTCCTCTTGTCCTCTTGCCATCAGGGTAGGAAAGAGGATGTTTGAGCTCCCAAGTCCTTCCCCTAATTTCTCAGCTCCAGCAGCAACAGTACAATTACAGGCAAAGGAAAGGGCCATAATGTGGTTTGATAGTCTTAATAGACAGCTTTTACAGCCAGTGAGAAAACACATCACAGAGCAAAAGAATAAAAAGGAATTAAAGCTTCACACCTGTCTCTTTGAACACTATGTTCTGTGACCTTGAGCTGCTGCTTTTTTCATTCCCAGCATAACTTTCCAGACTATAACTTACCCTGTTAAGTGTATAATTACTACAGTGGCCACAAATAAAAGTTTTTGACGCATGTAATCTGGAACTGAGCACCATTTTCTTTCTCAGCTTTGGTGCCTAGGTATGCTGGGGTATGCACTGAGCTTTTGAGACAGGGAAGGGGAGATCACAGTTCCTACATGGTAGGATTGTCTGTCATGTTGACACTGATATTCTTGTCTGCACTTTGCTTCACGCTGGGATGCAACAGCAACAGTTAAACTTAAAGGTCACTCTGCCCCTCCGCCCCCCCCCCAAAAAATACAACAGAAAATATCAACCCTACCTGAGAATCCTGTGGCCTAAATGCACAAGACAAGCAGACTTGGGAGGAAGAAAGCATTCCTGTTACTCACAGCATATATGAATATTTCGGAAAGATTCGTTTTTAAATCAGTGAAATGTCAGAACATTTTCTTGTTCTAAGATATATTTGACCCATATTTTGCAAAGTGGTGGAAATGTGGGGTGTTTCTCCTCAGTCTCTGTTGATCCTGTAGAGTATCAATGGAGTGACACATTAAGTAAAACTGGTTTTCACAAGGTAGCAACGCTCAGAGTAGCTTAAATAAATCTCCAGGTGAGCATCTGGAATAGCTCAGCTTGTCCCACCAGCATTTTGATGTCTAACAGCTCTGAATGTATTTCTCCAATGCCTGTTGATACTTACAGTATTAATATTTTACTGGGCTGGGCAAAATTCACCTTGTTTGGTCTAAACTGCACTTGCAAGCTGATGTCAGTAACATGAAAAAAAATCGTATCCTAACTTAGGAATAGTGCTGAAAACTCTATGGTACATATAAGCCCACATTAAAACAGTTCTTTTTCTAATGCAGCTTATTTTAATTGGCAAAATAGTATGACCTGGACTGATAGAAAGACTTCTTTTGGAACCTAAGGTGACCTACAGCAAGGAAGATATACTGCTCTTATAAAACAAAACTAAACATTTTCTAACACAAACAAGGTTTGGAGGTCAAATGAATAAAGATGTCTAGGTACTCAACTCCACTGAAATTAGGCGGGAAAATAGTTTAGCCAAGTTTCTGTCTGCAAAGACTCTGAAGAAGGCATGCCAAAGGTTATTTCTCCAACCAGAAAATACCGGTCAAATAAAGATTGCAGCACACATACAAGTTTAAGGACATTCATTAGGAGACCTTGAATCTTCTAACAACATCTATTTCTTGAACTTGCAATATCCTTGCAGGATCCATGTATGTTTCTTTGCACCCTGTTAAAGCATCACAGACTGAATCTGCCTGATTGGAATAATATTGTGGGTATCTGTGTAACCTTACCATGGCCTTGCATGTTCCTGTTCCTGCCCTAAGACTGCAGAGGCATTTACCCTTCTCTGTAACTGCCTTCTTCAGAAATGAATTTCAGGCAAAAACCCCACCCCCAAATCAGAATAACCAGCAAGCAGGCTAAGAACAGTCAATGCTTGCACTCTTGTAACTTTAAGTCCAGCTACACGAGGATTAGTGGGCTGAGTGGAAATGCCTTGTCTGCTGATTTCTGAATGCAGACAACTTTTCCTCATACTGGGCTCCTGCAGCCACATCTGATTTGTCAGCCATTTCACCAAAATTGCCTGAACACCTCAAGAGACAACAAACTCTAAACTAAGCAGGAAGAACTGAAACAAAGAAATGAGAGTAATCACGCACTGTGACTAGGAAATCCTGGCTGAAGTTAGATCTGAGTTTATCTAATGACTCTCTGTTTTCAGTGTTCAAATGTAATTTAAATGGGGAAATGCAGGTACCTAAACATAATTCTTTTGGAGATGGTGGCAGTTGCTGCAGTCATATAATGTGTTGGCAGCTTTGACACAGGATTTATGGCAGGATTTGTGCCCTGCTGGAGCAGCAGCTGCAAGCCAGACGGGCTTCTTGGAGCATCTAAAATGACATTAGACAGCTCTTCTTATATTTAGGCACCTGAATCTCTTTAAATGTTCCTTTCTTGGAAGTAAGTGTTTTAGCATCCATTCAATGCTACCTCTAAATTACAGGAATGGTACAGTTGTGTAATCAAATACAGAACAGAAAATTACTGAAAGAAGGGGCCTCAGGCAGTCTCAACGTGTCTTCTTGCAAGTACACATCTTGACACAGTCCATAGGATATTGGATAATTTTTTCTGTAAAACCCACATTGCATTCGGTTTTTGGAAGGTCGATACTTATGCAAAATTTTCCACCTTTTAATTACTGTGTACCTTTCAGACTCTGAAGTGAATATGAAATTATTAATTTCCTCATGGCAAACTATTAATGAATACTAATGAATACAACTTTACAGTGCCTTTCCCTGAAGAAAAAATTACCTCAATTCCCAGCTTACTGTGGTAGATGTGATGTCAAAATCTTTAAAGTGAGAAAGGGGACAGGCATTGTGGGCAAAACGCCTTGATGCTCCACCTGTGTTGTGTCTACATGAGTCTCACTCAGAATACATTGAGGTTCATAGATTAATACAAGGCTTGTCCAGTTAATGTGATTCACAGTTGTGAATCATATTGTTGTGCTATTACAATTTAATAGTGTTTTCAAAATGTGTGTTAAGTCACCTTATCCTAGAGAGGGGTACTGGTGAAAGGGGATGATAAAATCCAAGTCATTACATTTACACTTGCAGTGTAAACAAACTAGGAGTGAGAAGAGAAAATAGTGTGATATAAGTGTAAGGACAAGGATAAATGATTCAGATGAGAGAAGGTGGGTAGGGAAAGGAGAGGAAAGCAGATAAATTGCTGCGGGAATGCTTACAGCATTACATCTCTGCAGCCTGGACACTCTGGAGGACTTTGTGGTGACACACACTGAAATGGTACAGAGAGAATGTTCTTAAGTGTATAACAGTGCTCTGTTTAACCTCTGATTGGAATCTCTGTTTCTAATATTAAAATGATTAGTCCTAAAAGCCTAGCCTTGGGTCCAAAATGTGTCCATACATAATAGGCAGGATGAGCCTCAGGGAAACGGGAGATGTTGAGGTGCGATCTCACAGCAGCAGCAATGAATCAGCAGAGAGGGAACCTGAAGGACCCACTCCTGGCAGAACAGGAAATCCTGCCTAGGATGGATGTTCCTGTGTTGTCTTGCTGCCACCAGCATGAGGCCTGGAGATGTTCTGCAAGGCCCTGAATGAACTCTGAGATGCCCCAAACACAGGGTCCAAGGATGACAGACAAGCTTAGTCCACACAAGTCTTAAATCCTTTGTAGACTCAGTCCCAGTCCTCTAGGGCCACGTTCAACTGCCTCAAATGTAAGCCTGTCCTATTTGCCTGTAAACCACTCTCTGCTTTGTGATACGTCTTTACAGTTTCTTTAGAGAATGAAATGGGCCCCAAGGGATCAAAAGAAAGTGTTGAAGAGACCAAGCAATGAAGTATGCATGCAAAGGGAGTCAAATGAAGGCTGCAAAGGAACTCTTATTAATTTTCCCATTTCCTAATTTCTTCACTTTTTTTTTCATAATGTGGTATTTGAAGGAAAAAAAAAATCCATTTCCTACTGTCACTCAAAACCAAATCCAGACAAACCACAGCAAAAGAAAAGAAAAGAATCCATGATGTGACTCAGGCTTTACTCTTACCAGTGTGGTTGGGACCTTTTTAGGTCCATAGCAAGTCCTCTTCTGTTTTTACACTAAGGTGAAGGGTACTATCTGCCATCTGCACACCTCAGAAGCAGGAGGGCCAGAGGCTTTGCAAGGTATCAGGGCCATTTACACCACCTGTAACTGTGCAGAACGAGACATCACAGATTGGTCCTGGAAATGTTCATGCTGCTTCCTGCTTTTAAAAAAAGGACAGTGCTGGAGATGGATTTCTTGATGGCTTTTATCAGACTCCTCTTTAGAAGCTTGAAAAGCAAATGAGTTCTTTAAAGCTACTGTGCATAGTGTTTGATACCTGCCTTAGCAATTTTTCACTTGGCCATGTACTTCAAGGACTGCTGAGGACCTCCAGGGCTACTGCCAAGAGGACCTAGGAGCTAAACCACCCCCTAGTGCTTGCCTCAGCATCACAATATATATGAAATGATAGCTGCAGCTGCAAGGCTTGGCACACACATCCCTGAGCAGTTGTGGGAACCCTTGATGTTAGGACCTGAGCCAGCTTCCTCACCAGAGGCTGCAGCCTCACCATGAGGCTGCACATCCCTCTGCATCAAATTACAGTCCTTTTGGTGGGAGAGGCTGAGCAAAGCCTGCTCCAGGCACCCTATGATCATGGTTAGTGTGGAGAGGTGGATGTACATTTCTCACCCAAAACACCGTGGGGGTTTGAAAACAGAGACTCACTGACCCAATGGTGGAAATAAAGTTCCATTCCTTGCTGTCAATTGTGAATCAATTACATCTAAAAGACAAGGTATGACAGGCTCTGTAGAAACAGAGCCTGTTTCTTTTTTGGGCCTTTCCTGTGAACTAGGGTTATAGGCAACTTCTGGCAATTTATACACGACCACTGGGAAAACTGGCACTGACAAAAGCTCAGTGTGGCTTTTGACATTTAAACTGGTAGATAAATAGGTCATAAAATCCAGTGGAAGGAAATTGGTGGTCTACTTAGTAAATCTTGAAATGTGCAAAATTTTAAAGGTGAAAGTGATTAATCACTAGAAAACTTTGTCAGAGGATTGGTGAAACCAAGCACAAGATTTTAAATTTCATTTTTAGTCAAGACTACCTGTTTTCTGAAAGGAAAAAACTTGAAAACATCAGGTAGTTTGCTCTGGTAGGTTCCACAAGACACCAAGTCAGGTGATCAGAACTGGTCCTTGTTACCCTATGATTATTTCAGGAATGCACACGGCATACTTTAATATCTCTGCTGGGTTACAGACTAGCTGTTCTTTGCACCTTAAATGTTGCTGTGTGAACTCAGAGAGTGATTTGAATATAAGTATGCAAAATTATGCTTGTATTTTCCTGGAAATGCTTTAGACCTCCCTTTTGAATGTCCTTCCCTGAAGGCAAAGAGCTATCAGCTGCCACCTATTACATGTAAATTCCTCTCAGTTCTTTATAGTCAAAGTCCATCTCAATTAATGACAATAGATGAGAATTTCTTCCTCTAAAAGAAAGTCACAAAAACTGATTCTGGAGAGCTCATGAGTTTAGGTAAAAAAAGAGCAGACAGATTTCTAAATCTGATATGTTCCCCAACTTTGTAATTCTACCTTAGATTGCAAAACTGAAATATCTCTGTGAGCAAAGATGAATGTGGATTAGCTAAATTTGCTACAGATCAACTGATCAGACATCCATGTGTCATCATGTAAGCCCATGAGGAATCTCCTGAGTATGAAAGATACTATATCAACCCACATTTATTATTTTGGTGAAATATAAATGTGATCTATTTAAATACCACCTTTTTTTTCAGTAATGTACTCCTGAAGTTTATTATATGAAATGTCATTTTTATTTGCAAGTGAACAGATAAATTTTTATTTTCTTTTTTGTTTTCTCCTTCAGTTCAAGTAATGAGTTACTGCACATACACTCCCTGTTACTTAGCAAAACTGTACTGTATATTCGTAGTTCCATCTATAAAATGAAAGCAAAACCCCTTAACTTTGTGAGACATTTTTCCGGCACTTATGAGCAGCACCATACCTGTTAATCTGTTAAATTCCCCAGACCACACCTTCTCTCACATTAGAAACTGTCCTACTTATTTTCAGTCACCCAGGTTTTCTTATCTACATCCAGTACAGTACCAGGCCATGTGATAATTTCCATTGAGGTCTATGCAACATTTTTTTTTTTTTTTTTTGTAGGACTGCTATTTACTCAAACCAAATGGTAAAAAAACCCAAATAGTAGCACATGTTAAAGCACAGTTTAGGAAATAGATGATACCCACTGACCCCCTGGCTAACAAGTGGCCGTCATGGCTTGTTGAAAGAAAGTGCAAATTCCCAGCAGGCAGTACTAGCACAATCAGCTGATCATACTGGTTCTGTTTGGGGTTGGTGCACACCCCAATGCAGGACACACAGTAGGAAGGAATGTCTGAATCCTTTGATTAGCTTTCTTGCAATCATGAAATTGCATTCAGAAATGTACAAAGTTCCATCTTAAAATCACTTTCCTCTTTCACATCAACTCACTTGCTGGTAGAGGTTGTTGGAGAACTTGTCTGCCATTGATCAGCTTTTCTTACTTCTTTTAGCATCTTCACTGGCCATATTTGTCTTAGTGGGTTGATGTAAAGCACTAGCACAATTCAGTGTGAATACTCTGATTGTTCCCATTTACTTTGTGTCACTTTGGTTCCTCAAAGGAACCATGAAGGAAGGAGTGATGTGCAAGAAGGAACTTAAACTACAAACTCTGTTACAAATGTATGGTAACATTTACTCATCATTGGTCCAAGGTGCAAATATGAATGTACTGCATCATGACATCCCCTAGGAGGTAAGTCTTTGCAAGTTCCTGTGACAGCTGACACCACAAGGATCATAGGCAGTTTACATGCTGCTGGCTGCCACACATCAACCCTTTACTGAAATTGGGCTCTCTCTATCACATTGCAAACAAACATTGCACCGAAGAAAATACCTATTCTGCACCATGCCATATTGCTGTGTGGGGTAACATGGCACATAGGCATATTTTACATCAACAGATTCCAGCTGGCTGTCCAGTAATGGGGCTGTTGTGTATGGTGAGATGTTGTTACCACTCCCAGCCCTCAGGCCAGCAACACAGCATGGGTGAGTTGCACAGCAGATACTAGAGGGATGTCCCTGCTGTGCTTGGAGACTCCATCCACTGCACTGCAGCATGCTAATCAACAGGAGATTCTTGACTTCTCCATAAGTGCAAAAGAAAAGGATCAATGTTGCCAAGGAGGCATCTCTCTATCCTCCCTATGTAGCCTCAGATCTCCCCTTTCCTGCCTCCCTTGGACAATCCTGAACAACTCTTCCTTCCACATCCCACACTGAATTCCCTGCCAAGCAGAAGAGGTTGCAGAAGACAGTTTTGTCATCATTGTACAGAAAAAATATATCAGTTCCTAGAGAATTGCAGCTAGACTTCCCCCCACTCTTGACAAAAAATATGTTTCCCCAGTAATCCTACAGAAAACTCTGTCCTTGACCACCTAGAGATACACTGGGGGTGGCTGCTGGCAAGGGCATCATAGAGGAGCAGGACTGCTGAGTTTGTCTGTCTGTCCTGTATGATGAAGGGCAGGCTGCAAAAACTCTTCCACTCCTCTGAGCAGTCTGCAAAAACTCTTCTGTCTCTCTCCCCCCATGCTGCAGTAGGCATGACACAAGTACATCTAGAAGTCCATCCTGGAGGGAGGACTGCTGGAGTGAAAGAGGTTTTAAAGGAAAAGCTGGAGGAGAGAGACTAGGGTAACCGAGGTAGAAAAGGATCCTGTTTCTGTAGGGCTGCCTGGAGAGGAGGTGTGAAGAGCAGCTCTTCCCATTTCTCAGTTTATAGCCTGTGTTGCCCTCTCAAATTGTCTCCCTGACCTTAGGGGCCATGGACAACAGTGGTGCCCAGGATACTGAGTTTTTGTATTTAACCATTCATGAATGTAATGAAAATTGGATGAGAGGGCCACTCTCACTTCTCAACGGTCTTCTGGTTTTGCATGTGGGATGGGTGCACAGATTGTGTTCTAGCCAATTTTGGGAAGCTAGTTCTTGATTTTAACTGCTACAGTTTTCTGCCATACATGTTCCTCTTTCTTTCATGCAGCTGGGAAATCTTTTGCTGTGTCTTTTAATATCCTTCGCAAGTCTGACTCAGCTTGACTTTTGGCAATACTCCTCTTATTGAGCAGAGATTTCTTTGCTGATCAAATGCTTTTGCAATACTTCTGAGCTCTCTGCTACTCTTAATGTGACTTCTGAGATGCTGACTCAGTTTGCTTAGTCTGGAGACCTTTCTGACAGATTTTCTGTTTCTGCTTGGGCTATACATTGAAGATACTAGGGCACTTTGGCTTTAATGCACTTCTTTCCATTCATGTCTTCTATTTCTTAAGCTGTTAGAATTCATTTCATTACACAAAATTACCCTTTAGAAATTGAAAAACGTTAAAAGTCTTCCAGTGAATTTAAGCAGAATCAGGTTGTATTAACAAACAATTTCATAACCAGGGAATATAGAGGATACTCTTTTTGTTTTGTTGGTTTTTTTTTTTTTTCCTAAGAGCTTTTGTATTATATAAGCACCTTTCCTGACCAAATACTCAGAGTCCCTTTCCTCCCTTCCTTCTTCCATTGCAAGTGGTCTATGCCCCGCTGTGATTCTTTTCACAGAAAATCCTGGCCATACACCTGACCACAAATCCTGATAAAAAACCAGCTGTCCTTCCCCTGGCTGTAAACTGTGAGCTGTCTCATCTGTCAGATGTCTCTCCATAACACATTTCCCAGCTGCAAGTGCCAGCTGCAATCCATACTTGCCTGCAGACCTGAGCCCCTTGCTCTTGGAGCACTGAGTTTGGGGCACAGCCTTGTTCCTCCCTGCAGGCCTCCAAGCCAAACACACCCTTTTTTTTCTGCTTGTTTACTGTAGTCCAGTCCAGCATGGCCAGGTACCGCTCTGAGGCAGGACTCGAGACAGGGCTGGGAAGAACTGAGGACAAGCACTCCAGCTGTAAGACAATGCTGAGGGCTCAGGACATTTTTATCTTATTTCCTGATGCATTTGCTAAGTCCCAACGGAAGATTGTGATTCTGAGGATGATGTCTCATCATTAGCAAATTAGATGTTGTAATCTGCTTCTAAATGAATCTTCTTAGGGGGTATTACTCAGGGTCAGATTAAAATTAAGTGAGAGAAAGACTGATTAAAATGTAAGGTGAGCTTCCGTTTTCTGCTTCTGGCGGGTGCAATGTGAAACCCTTGAAAGGGCAGAAGTATTCTTAAACCAATTTTTTTTTTTTTTTTTTGTGGCCTTCCCTGGAATTGTCTCTAAATCCTGATGGCTCACAGATCCCATGGTGATGTACATTTCCTTTTCTCTTCCAGGTGCCAAAGGGTGTCAGACCCCAGGTCTGGAGGAGACCAGGTCTTCACTGCTGAGTGGGCACTTCAACAGCTGCAGTAAACACTTGTCCTGGAGGTGCAATCAGCAGCAGGAGTCCTTCCCATACCTGTCTAGCGGGGCCTGGGCTAGCAAAGGATTGCAGCTACACTAGCAATGTTTCCTTCAAAATGCAGGATCCCAAGTCATATGTTAAGGGAGGAACAGCTCCAAATGTGTTCTTAGTCCAGTTGCTCATTTGTTCAGTCCTGCTTTGATTTCTGAGAGGGAAATAACCAAAACCAGCAAACAAGAGTCTGTGAGAGACCAGTTGCACTCTACCAGGGACCCAGATTATCAGGTGGTGTTTCATGGGCATTTTTTCGCTCCTTGGTTACATCAACCTTTATTTACCTTTTGTCATCCCAGATTAATTCTGTTCAGATTCAGATGTCACGCTGATGCCATTAGGGTAATATGGAGATCTGCAAATGGGCCAACATAATGTACTTCGTTTTAATTTTTACTGAAATAAATTACTTAGCGAGCTACTATATATCAAAGCTTTGGTATGGCAGATCAAAACTGTCCTGTTAATTAGCTGCCATGTTAATTAATTGGATGTTTATTAATTGGACGTGTGTGAGCTGATGTTAGGTGCAGTCAAATAGCAGTGTATTTATTTTTCTCATGGTGTATAAATGGCATCAGCATTTCTAGTCTCTCATCTCAGAGCTGCTGCCTAATTTCATGACTGAACATGAAGGCTGTTTATGATGAACAGTGCTTTAAACTTTTCTGACACGCTCTCCTTTCTTCTTATTTTCCATCCAGTGGCACCAGATGCTTGGGCTCCTTCTGCTCCATGCCCAGTGCCTGCTCATGCGGCCCCAGTGCCACTGGATGGCCTCACTGAGTGTACCAAAGGAGAGCACCTCCAAATGCCTGAATACAGCCTCCTTTGTCCAAGGCACTGACTCCTAACTCAGTGCTAAACTTTGCACTGAACAGTTTCTTGTCTTGTGTTCCAGCTGCTAAAGCTCCTTGTAGTCTTGGTAACTGCAGGGGACATTGCCTCTCCTCATTGCCAACTGGTCTGCACAGGGCTCTCCCAGCTGGTTACCACTGTCTTATTCAAAGCCCTCCTAATCTAATTAGGTGTCTCTTGTGAACATACTAACAACAAAGGCCACAAATCCAGAACTATTATTTGATGCACAGAACAAAGTCCATTTGGTAATTTTTCTGTCAGGGCTTCTAATAGCCAAGCTCCATGTTTACTGCATAATATATTTTAGGTTTTCGTGCATGAGCCAATTCCTTCTGGCGTCCATAAAAAGGCCCCTGCTGACATTTGGCTGGGGCTCAAGACCTACATCTTTATCAGAAGCTTTGTTGTCTGCCAGCATTTTTGAGCTTAATGCACAAATGCAGCCAAAAGCAGGGACAGCTGTGAGAACCCTGCTAGTGAAACCAGACAGGTACATCCATAACCCAGCTTCAGTCTTTTTACCTGAATATCTGACACAACAGATTTTAGCCTTTTCTTTGAAGTATCTGAAAAATAGATTTAAAATCTGACCAATTTTCTAGATATCATGACAAAATTATCATTTATTTTCAGGCCAGAGACTAATGTTGCACTTAAGAAAATTCTTAAAAAATTCATGTGTTGTCACTTGGTCTGAAGTGAGGTATTAGAAAACAAAAGCAAAATCTTGCCAAGAAATGGTGATAGCTATTCAAGATGCAGTGTTTTCTTCTCAGTTTGGTGGAAGTATTTATCTCCACTGGAAAGTGCCCGACAGCTTCTGACATTTCTGTTGCCTTTATTTTTGAATCATATTACAAGTTTACTGTGTCATAATCATGCACATATATACATAAAGTACCCACAAGATGGGATCAAACATGAAACTAGCAGATGTAGGATGTGTGTGTAAGGGTGGGTGTTCTGTTGTGTGCTGGACATTAGTCTCTCCACAGCTCATTTTGAAGTATGAAAAACACACCACAAGGATATCAAATATCAGGATAGGATAAGGACAGTTTCAGATGAGCCTGTGCTCATGGAAGTGGAGGATAAATGGAGAGGTGCAAGACAGGCTAAACTCAAAAAGCAGAATAGAAGAACTTGTTAATAATTTTAAACACACGAAGGCCACTAAAAGCATAGCCACCAAATAAGTGTCTAGGTAATAAGGGTCCCATCTATTGTTAAAAGATAGATAAAAAGGAAAGATAAAAACTACTAGGCAGACACATTTGAAATCTTAAGAGACAGTAGGAAAGAAAGACTTTTGAAGGACACACTTTAGGAGAGCAGCAAATGAAATCCAGAGTGGGGACTTATGTCCCACCAGCTCTATGCAAAATGAATGTAGCTTTGAAAAAAGCTTGTTTTGAGTATTGTTTTAATCCTAAGTTTTTGTGAGTATATTGAAGAAGGCATTTGTAGAAAACATGCATGAAACTTTCATGACCAGGTAATAAATGGTCCAAGATAAATTAATTCTGGTAAATGATTGGAAGAAGTTATGGATTGGCTCATCTCTGATTTCCACTGTTACAAAGTAAGAATTACTGCACAAATGTCAGTGTGATGCATTAGTGAGAAAGGAAGAATTAACACCTCAAAAACGTTTTTCAGTTTCAACATCCTACTACATTTCAGCAGTGCTTTGGGATCTAGTGAGATAAAACCTGCTGTACAAATGTAGATGTGTCTTATTAAGTGTCTGCTAATTTTATTCAGGGAAATAACCCTTGCTGCTCTGAGTTCAGCAGAGATTTGCATAATCTCAGGTAAGTGAATCAAAAATGTCTTTTAAAAAGGAGGCTCAACCCTAAAGAATTTAAAACTAGAAAGGACATTAAACTATTCAAATTCATCTGAATTTCTAGGTGATTTTCTTTATATTTTGTCTTTTCAGGCACATCTAAATCCAGCTGCATGAAAGAAATGGAGGAGAGGGGAAGGTAAAAGACATAAACAAAACCCAGAACATTTGAAGGAGAAGTGGCATAAATGAAGATTGAAGAACTACAAAGTAACAAAACACCTGTGAGAAAAAGCATTGCTTGGTGAGTGTTTTAGTTTGTCACAGAGAAATTACATTTACAGTGTCACGGATAGATAGAGAATTTTTTTAGAGGCTAAAAATACAATTCTTGAGCTCCATTCTAATACCATCATTTTTGCTTTGGAATGTTTTACATTTTTTAGAGCATAAATACACCTTGACCATCCTTCTCTTTCTCTGAGATGTGTTGATTAACAACAAGCATGAATGCATAAAAGTCAGAACACTGGGAAAAAACCCTTGAAATCAAGGACAGTACTCAACTTCACTGAAGCCAAGATTTCATCCAGAGAGTAAGACTGCTGAACACAATCTTTTGTGTACCCTGGGTGTTTCTGCCATCAACTAATTGCTTGGTATTGGTTTCTGCAAATTTTAAAAATTATAGATATGAGCCATGAGAAGCCAGAAAAGAACTGTCTGGCTTCAAGTTTTTCTTCAATGGTCTTTGACCAAAAGCCCTCCAGAATTTGAGGTTTAGGTAAAGAAAGGTGTGTCACGATCCCTGTCTTGATGCTCTAAAAAAGCAAGGCTGCTCTTTTGGGTTAGTTACTCCATCATTGACAAAGACCTTCTCATCAACAAAATGTTGAGCTTTCCTTTTTGTCTGTATTATTTTAAAAAGCAAATGCAGGATACACTGGGGAGCTGACTATTGTCACTAAGTCACAACAAGCTCATTTTAATAACCTTAGCCAATTTGCTTCCTTGCTCTAATCAGATAACGCATTGGAGGATGAGAATTTATTTTTAATTCCCATTCCAAATTATTCATTGTCACTTTCTTCTCATTTGTTCTCATGCCAGTGTTGTCATCTTACTTAAATAACTTTTAATTCTTTAATGACTACCTGGTGATTAGCCATTTAACAGATATATACAGAGTGATCCTAACTCTGCATTCTAGTCTAAACCACCCACGTTCTTTTTCTTCTGTTCTTGTGAAATGAGACCTCCACTTCTCCTTTCTTTTAAAGGATCCTTTTTTGACCTTCTTCCACCCGGAGTTCACATTTTTTAGTATGAGCTTGTACAGAGTAGATGGGATT
Source organism: Pycnonotus jocosus (assembly GCA_013400435.1). NCBI lineage: Eukaryota > Metazoa > Chordata > Aves > Passeriformes > Pycnonotidae > Pycnonotus > Pycnonotus jocosus. The sequence goes on from VWYP01010662.1 coordinate 299,671, forward strand.
CTAACAGTCCCTTTACAATGGCATGCACAAACCTCCCAACTTCAAGAGACACTGAGCTGATGTACATCACAATTATGTCTTTATTTTCCTGACTGCATTACACTGATTGATTGATTGATTGATTGACCTGTGATTGCCCAGGACTTTTTTCTCAGTCTCTTTACCCTGAAAGTCTTGTTTTTCCATGCCCAGCCATTTAATCTGGAATGGTGCGAGGTGTAAGCACACAGTGTGCAATCAGTCAGTTCAGTCAGTTAAATCCTTTCACACACATTACCTGCCAGTAATCTGAGTCTTGAGAGTTGAACCCAGCCTCCAGAGAAGCTCATCATGGAATATGGTGTTTCCATATTGATGGAATTGTGGCTTCATCTCTCACAAAGACCAAACACAGTTCCCATTTCCCAGAGCTGCACATGGATGAATCACACAATAGAAGAAAGTTTCTGTGATGGCTAATCCAGTTCTTCTTCCAGCAAGTGCAGTGGTGTCTCCTGATGCTTTTTTTTTTTTTTTTTGGATTGCACAGCAAGTGCTGTCTGGGGAGTTTCTTTGCAAGTGTTCCTTGATTATTTTGGCTCCTACTATGCTACACATGTAGCTCCACCAGAAGAGCATCCATCTCCTGAACTTGCAAGCATCCTTCTACAGTGAAAACTCCTGTCCATCTAGCTCTGAGTAGTCTTGTCCCACACCTGTGCTTGTGGCTTTGGGTCCTAATGTAACTCCAAGAGGAATTTCTTTTTATGATTGAAAAATACCTGTTATGGGAAACTGTAGAGGTCAACCAGGTTTCACTTCACTTTCTCAAGGGGAATTGCAAATTTATGGGAAGAACCAGAATCCCTTTACTCAGAATGCTCTATCAAGCCACATGAACCTAGACAGGTTTCAACACTAGACCATGAAGAACAGAACAGGATGTAGTATCAGGATGTGCTGATTATTTTAGAAGTTATGCTGACACTCAACCTGCCATTGTGGAAGCCTGTGGGGGACTTTGGAGATGGATTCTGTCCTTAGACTAAGAAATAGGAGTGTAATAGTGTAAGATTCTAGCAATGAGGATGCTGTTTGTATGGATATCTCTAAGTCCTGCTGCTTGTTCACAGAGGTTGACCAAGTGCCTCATCTACTTTGGGGGTGTTCACATTGTTTAAAAAGCCTACACATGTAGTGCCTGCATGCTGTGCCTGTTAAAATCCCATGGCACTGCTCCTGGGGCTGCAAGTGATAGATACTTGGTTGCTCAAATATGTTTGAGAAGATTTCCTGTTATCATCCTCCCTTGCTCCTGCTGTTTTGCTACCATGTTCTTAAGACACAAGATGTTTCAGTTCTTAAAAAATTACGAAACCGTTATTAAACTTTGGAAAATGTCCAGCATTGCCTCTATGAATGTTATTTAGAGCAAGCCTTAGGAATCCAGTCCAATCCTAGTGCAAGTCAAGGAAAAGTCAGATCTAGCTGATGTACCAATGCAAAAACAAGACAGCAACTTGTAGTTAACGGCACACATGGTGAAGGTTGCAAAACATTGATGAAAAAGATAAGCTTGAGTTTCTTCAGAATAAATCTCAGTAAATGACAACCAAAGCAGCCATAATCCAAAGCACAAATATCAAAGAAATAGCTGCTGGCTTTTATATCTTTTATTTATCCAGCTATTATATGGACACTAATGACAAAACAGAAATTACAATGCCTTCCACCTGATGCAATGCCAAGCATGAGTTAATGACAGTGAATTTGATGTGAAGGCCATTTTGAAAGGAGCTTATGCATGGAAAGGCCCATCTATGGGGTCTAGAGTACCTTCCAGATCAGAAATGAGTCCACTAGTGTGGATTTCATGTGATCAGATGTAGATGGCTACAATGAAAGCACCTTTGGCTGAGCTGGTTGTTGGAAGAAAAGAATCACTTTGGGTATAAGACTTTTTAAATATTTAAGCAGATGTATACAATGTTTCTGATTATTTCTCCTAAAAATTCTTGCTTTTTCCAGTCAACTCTTAGGGGTTCCTAGACTGGTGACCTGAGGGATCAAACACATCTGTACTGTAGATATAAAGATACATGAGATCAGCTCACCCTGGTGCCTGCAGCTCAATAACCTAACTGCTGTTCTACAGGTAAGCTGCCCTGTCTGCTTAGTGAATAGTATGACCGTAGGACATGTGTGAACTCCTTCCATGGTTTCTACTTCTCCTCCAAAAGGATTGATGAGCTACAAGTCAACAGATACCATGAGCTCATTTATTAGTGCATTGTATCCAACACACTTTTCCATCACTCATGAAGAAAGTAATGCAAATTTTGCATTGGGGCAAAAGGTAAAGACAATATGGGAAAGGCAAAAATTAATTTATGCTGCTTGAAATCAAACCAGACCAAAAAATACAAACCAGTATTTTGCATTTTAAGATGTGCATTTTTCAAAGGATTTCATGCTTTTCTAAAACACCATATTAGATGTAATTTAATTTAAGGAAACTGAGGTTGAAAGTGTGATTCCACAGTATGTCAGGTTGAGTGCTGCATGGAGAGGAAGTGCTGCACTGGGGTCATAGGAGCACATTCCTGGGTTGTGGTGTCAATGCAAACCTACCATAAAACTTGCAGGGAAAGATCAAGTTACTCTCCTGTAGCAGAAATCACAGAAATAGTTACACTGTTCAGCATTGTCACACTGAAGTCCAAAACCAGAGGTATCACAGGTATTGCAACTGCTTGGGATTTGTAGCGCCTCTCTCCATAAAGTAGCAGAGGAAAAAGAACACACATGTCCTACCAAAAGCAATGTCATTAAGTGCTAATGGGAAAAGGAACTCACCACAAGAGAAATCCATACCAAAAATACTGAGTACAGGTGAACAAGGGTCCAAATGGTACCTACACATACATGATTTGGGCACAGGGTAAAGGAAGCTTCTATACTGTGAATAAACCTAAGAGAAAACAAAACAGTTTTCTTGTTTCTCATTTGTTACAGATGAAGCAGATAATGGACAATACTTATCTTTGAGCAGGTACTTTCCTTTCCTTCCCTTGTTTTCCTTTTCCCCTGGATTTCCACCACATTTCAGGGTATATTTCTTCAAAATACAGTGATATTGGAGAAGTGACCCTTGAAACTTTAAGTGTAGAAAGAGAAGTGGGATTTTTTTGTACAGGTGGGATGGCACCACCTGAAGGTTCAGATCACCAGTTAGAAAAGAGATGCTGCCCTTGCAAGAACCACATTGTGAGGGAGTCTTGGCAAAACTCACCTCAGATGGTGAACAAACAGGTCTCCTGTCAGCTGAACACCACTCACTTACTCATCTGGAATGGACCAGCAGCAGAAGGAGGTGCTTGCAAACATGTGAGTATGGTGTACGTGAGTGTCAAATATTTTTAAAAAAATTAAAAATTCACATACTGAGAGAAAAAACAGAAGAAGAAGAAAAAGAAAAAGAAAAAGAGAAAAAGTGTTTATGTTAAGAGGATGCTGTCTTTGAGTCCTCAGTACCAGCAAAGCAGGGACATGTTTTTGACCAATGGTATGCTAAGTGACACAGGACAAACATTACCTATTCCCAAGTGGTACATGAGGACCAACTGACTCCAGCAGCCTTTGCCCCAGAAGGAGGGGCTCACTCACATCTCCGTAGGCAGGACTGAGGCCCCACCAGGCGTACTTCTCCAGTTGTTCCCCTCACCCCAAAAAATGGCCTCATTTTCTGTGCCTTATGTGCTGAGGAAGCAACCCCCAAACTGAGGGATTGCAAATAATCAGCTGAAAAATGACAAGCAAACTCTGATCTACCAGGAGCTATAAAATTAGGGCTCCTGTTTGTTATCCTCTTCTTTTCTACTCTTTGAGGATTACTGTATATGCACAGCCCATATCTGAGCTTTTATCTACAGCCATTAGGACTGGAACTTTTCTTTTTTAATGAATGCTGAGATTCTCACATAATGACAAGAGCTGTGGAAAGCATCAAATATCATGAGACATGTGAAAAACATCTTAAGTTGGCAGTACTGCACACAAAAAGAAACAGCTCTTGTCTTACAGAGCTACAGTCTAAACACAAGACAAAATAGTAGAAAGTAGCACTACCACAATTTTACAGATACAGCAAGATTAAGGAAAAATTTGTCAAAGGGGAAACTGAGGAAAAATCTGACACAATTGTTTTTAGAGCCCTAGTTACAGGGATGCATTTCTTCTTCAATATACAGCCTTAATTTTCATGGGGAAAATAAAATATTTTGCATATTGCCAGAGGATTATGTTTTCCTTCCTAAAACAGGCAAATTAGGCTATTGTTGTGACAAATCATACTAACATACTGCTTCAGCAGGCCATAAGCTTTGCAAATAGAATTTGCTGTGCTATGGCATATTTGTATTTTTCAATGAAAAGAATGAAAACAATGTTATGGCACCCAGAGAAAGCAATTTTGAAATATATTCAGTGAGGATTTCTCAGATTATTTGTGCAAGTGTATGCATGTGTGCAAAAGCAAACAAAATCTCACTCCTGCAATTCCTCAAAGTATCGGGAAAGTGACAGACTGTGACACTTCTTGCATTGCTCTGCAAAATATTGCCACAGCAGTGACCACAGAATTTCACATAGTAAACAAATTTTACCCATCGAAGCGACTGCATCAGTTTTACTGCAGGGTTAATTTGCTTCTGTTTGACAGATTATTTTAATCAGAAACCTAGCCAGTTCTCAGCTGTAGCTTATTTTGACAGTCAATGCCAACAGAGTGTTCCTTCAAGTTGTGGGCACACTGATTATGGTGGTTATGAGATGAGCTCAAGCTATATGCACTTGTTCTCTATTATTTAATGACTCATTGAAATTAATAACTGCCATCTTTTTATCTTGCATCACAGTTGAGAAACACACTGGTTGTAGCCAAAAGTAAGTTGAAAAGCTGGTTGTTTTGTTAATGGATCTGCTGCACTGATGCAGTGTATAGTTGTCACTCAGTTCTCAGAATTTTACCATCTTTGTGTTCTTTAAAAATTTCCCAGTATCCAGAGGCTATTTCATAAATACTAGATCATACCTCATTTCAAGTAATGGAAGTGTATGCATCTGTGCTAGTATTAACATAATTCAATTAATCATATTTAAATCTATTTGCTGGTATTTGCATGAAATAATGAATTGATTAACATGACAGCATATGCCTTGTTTATAAATTATTGACTTAAAAAATAAAACCAATACTGAAGTGAGACTTTGAAGCTTTAATTCAATAAAAATATCTGAGCATTTTATTGAATAATGATCTTACAATAAAACTATTGAATCAAATACAACCTAACACTAATTATACTGTAGCCCTTCATGACACTTGTCATTCTGGCTTTTGTTGCATTCTGACCCTCTTCCACTTAAGCTTTTATTTTAAACATCAAATAATGAGTGTGTGAACTAAAACTACTTAACAATTACTTTGTACTACTTACCTTGTTCACATTGAAAAATTGCCTCTTAGCATATGGGGTGATGGTGTCAGAGCATGTGCTGTGGTATATAAAATGCAGGGAATCTCCACTCCACCAGAAGCTTGGCGTGGGTGACACTAAGTCTGCTTTGATGGCTTCATTCAGGGGAATATGATATTTTGAAACAGTCCATGACCATATCTTTCCTTCAAGCACTATCCTGCATGAGCAGGACTCATGGCTCCACTCTAGAGTCTCTGATAAAAGCATGGAGAAAGAATTTCAAAAACAATGGAGCACTTTTAAGTCCTTACTGAAGGACTGGCTTACTGGCTTTGTCTTTCTTTTTACATTTACTGAAAATTGTCTCCTCAGTTGCCATAGAAAAGTACCATAAAAAAATGCCCCAGAGGTAAAGTTCATACCAGTGTTCACCTGCCCTCCCAATTTGTGCAGCCCACAGGTATTCCCTCCTCCCTGTCCCCTGTACACACAGCAATACTCTGTTCAGCCAGGAAATCTCATTGCTACAAGTAAGCCAAAGAACTCACTTCCCTCAAGTTGTCAATCTGATTGATTTTCCTTTCAGTGTCTTCTGATAACAAACCTTAAAGAACATTGCTATTGTCATAGTTGGCTCAACAAGCAAAGATGTAAGGGACATGTACTAACATTCTTCAGATGTGTGAGAAGTAGGTGGGAAGAGGACAGAGCAAACTCCTCCTCACCTCCCAGGTGGACAGAGCAAGTGTTTAGGGCTTAAATAGAAACAAGAGTGATTTATGTTAGGCAACAGGAAAACTGTTCTCAGTGATGAAGCATTAGAATACATTGCTGAAGGAGGCAAGGGATCCCTAAAAATGCACTTGGACAAACTCTGCTGGTAAATTGTTTAGGGAAAGCTATAAATGTCTTAGCACAGAATGGTATAAATGACCTTTCAGCTTTTCTCCAAGCACTGGCCTCTTGGTCTGGAAGACAGACTTCATTCTTAGACTCTCCTGAGGTTCCACTACAAATTAATGTCAAAATGGACATGACTCACTTTCATCACCTGGGATCAAATTTTGCTAAGGTGTCACTACTGATGGCTACAGCACTGGTGGTAGTCAGAGAGAATGACATGGGGGCAATGACCTGGCTGCAAGGATTTTTACAGGCCCCCCAGCTTCTCCTTTCCTGTGGACAACCTGCTCCTTCCACAGCACCTCTGCACTCTGTGTCCCACCTCCCACACATTCAAGTGCAGGATCATGACCACTGTGAGTGGTCACGACCTTGAAGGCAGCCACTCTGCTTCCCATTTTGGTGGGCACTCTGGTATTTTGTCACTGACTTCCATAGACAATGGACAAGGAATCTAGTGGAAGTCATTACCTCTGTGGTCTAAAAGACAGGGAAATGCTGCTTTCTGCAGTAGACTCTCCCAGCCCTCTGAGGCAGCATGTATGGCAGCAGAACTCACTCTGAATTTTTCACTCCATTTTACAGCTGGGGAGACTTCAGCACTTTTGCGGCTGATGGCATTGGCACAGCCTCACGGACAACATCAGCTGGCAGCCAGGCACCCTCTCCTTTCCTGACTGAGCACAGTGCTTTCCCACACCTGCAGCATCCATGCTAACATTTTCCATGTTAGACTGCAGGTTGGATGTTTTCATCTTCAAGGTGTCCTGGTTCTGGCAGTGAAAGCAGCTTGGACTGGGCTGGTGCCATGGCTGTTGTCAGATGTCTCCACGCTGTGTGCTGAAATGACATCTCGTCATCGCATGCAGACAGGAAGCAGCAAGCAGGCGAGAAAGAAAATACAACAGAAAGAATTTCTCTGTCTGCCAAGTGAACAGTCCATGCACAAAATCCTGGCTGCTAAAAAGGTAGAATGCAGTGTCAGTAAATGACAGCTTTGGATTTTTAGTGCCATCTTCTTACCTGAATTTTTACTGCATATCTATTAACTAATAACATGTAGTTGAATACAAATGTCATGTGAGTATTTTTAATAATTTCCACCAGGTTTTCTTTCTAAACATCATACTATTTCTACTTCTATTTATGCATCTAGGTTTTAGTTATCTCTATCACATTGGAAGTACATCATAGCTTTTCTCTGTTTTTCAACAGACGTATTTTTTAAAAACTAGGTACATTAAAAATCTCTCCTTTTTTTTACTTTACAAGTGAAATAAAAATTCTCCTCCATTTATGTTTCACCCCTGGATCTATATTCACACATTCTTCTTTTGCTCTTAAAAAAAAAAAAATCCATAAATTTATTTTGTGGCAGTTGTAGTAAACTGTAGCACTTCAGAGGAGACCTTCTGTGTTTTCTTTTAACATGGATCCTGTTCCCAGTAAGATTTATGCAGAGGCTAAAAAGAAAATCATGCTAGTTTTTGGTTAAAATTTCCCTCAGATTTTAAGAACTAAAGTGTTCATAGCCTGGAAACTTATGAAAAATGAAAATCTCATGAGTTTTATCCAATTTACAGCCTTCCAAAAAATGCTGGCATTTTTTTTAAGCAGCCACTTTTGAAAAAAAATCTACGTAAAACTCCACTTTATTCCATTTTTACTCCTGACAAAAAAGGCTTGGAAGTTATGATTTCACACACTTATCCAGCTCCTCAGGCACATTAGAAAATTACTCCCCTTAGAGAGAAACACTGAGAGTTTGGGATAGGAATAAGCAATCCCATTGCAGAACACACTCAATGTGCTGGGGCTCAAGACTTCTCTGAGGAACAGTTTGTGGTGTTATGTTGCTGTCTTCTCTATCTCTACCCTATGTCTCCCTCATTTTATTTCAAGATTTATTTGAAGGGGATTTTTTTTCCCAAATAGATTTTTTTTTTTTTTTGTAGTGTGGGCATGCATCTCTTTCAGTTCCAGCTGGAAGACAGAAAATGCCATTTTGTTTAACACAGAGACATTCAGACATGATGAACACCCCAAGCTGGTGTTTGGCCAGGGAGTGTATCTGCAGCAGCAGCCGTGCAGCACAGCAAGAGTGAACTGCAGAGCAAATCAGTTCTGGCTCAGAGGACCTGATGCTTGTGATATGCAAGTTTTTGAAGGTTTTACTTAAGACTAGCTGTATTAGTACCATCGCTTTTGCAGATGGAGCAGCGCTCCTGATCTGCAGTGTCTGGTTTAGGTTAATCCCAGAAGAACCTAGCTTGTGTTTTCCAACAATGCTTCACAAAGCATGCTAAACTGCAACATGCAGTTAAAAAGAACACTCCTGATCCAAAGAGAAACACTAGTGAAGATCTGCCCTGGGTTATACCTCAATGCAGAACTACTGGGACCACCAGAGGAGCCTGGTGGCTAGGATAGATAATTTTATTCATTTGAGTGATCCTGGAAAAAAAGCACTCTCTCTTTCAAATTATGCTGTACCCCTCTTCTAGAGTTCATTAATACATGTCCTGGATGTATAGCTCTGTTAGGGGCGGCTTTCTTATGTAAGGAAAGATCCTCAGCAGTGGTTTGTCTCCATCTCCAGTCTCCAGGGATACACATGGGAAGCTGGTGTGAGGTAGGTACCCAAGTACCTTTGTAGATCTCAGACATGCACCCTTTGGCTGGTGTTAGATGGTGGCAGGCAGTGGTTAGAGAACTAGAGATGTAACCACCCTAAACCTGGGCTTTTCAGACCCATGAAAAGTAAAATAAACTCCACATCTCCCACCTTCATGGTGGCAATTCTCAGTCAAGGAGCAGTGCCTTTTTAGACTGTGATTACTTGATGCTTTGTGGCCATCTGCTGTGGTTATATTTCATGGAGTCATCCACAACAGGAAATAAAGGTACCAGCTAGTGAAAACTCAGCTGAGACTGAGGGGTGATTGCTACAGCCATCAGTGAATTAAATACAAATGCAGTTAAGACCAATTTCCTTCCACATGGGAAAGTCTACTCAGGATGAACTAGAATTCATCTACTTTTCTCAATTTACAGGTCTGGTAGGTTTGGATCGATGTAAACCCAACATCTCTATGAATTCATGCACACAGGCTTTCTCCCATCCTCTTCAGTGAGAGTGTGTTCATCCTAATTTCCTCTGCTTTCTCTGGCAGTGGGGAAATGCAGCCATTCTGCCACAAATTAAATGAATCCTTCACAGATAAGATAGTCATTGCAGCTTCCTGCATAGAGCCCAAAATTTTCATCCTGTTTAATAATCAGACACTGTAAAATGGCATTTTAAATGTATTCACAGCTTTCAAACATCTGGTGCATACTGCTGGTTTGCAGCAGACGACTAACTTGTATTTATTTTGGAGCATAATGCCATGCACTATTTAAGAGAGAATATATGAGAAAGAACATCTCAAAGAAAGGCTTATTGGTGAACTTACCTGCCACTGCCCTTTACGCTTTTGTTGGAACAGTATTTGTATATTTGCATAACTTGGGCTGCTCAGCAGCAATCAAAGCCATCACTATCCTGCTATCATTAGTTTTTGCGTCATTTATGCAAATATCCATTTGCATGGCTGAGCAATATGGGTCTTACCCTTTCCTGTGTTTCAAAATTATTAGCAGAGGAGAGAAGGTTTTGTCAGAAATGTTTAGTCTTTTTGGAACCCTTTCTATAGGTTTTGGCTATTTGAATATTTCTTTAAAATTTACAGCCTCAATCTAAACATAAAATTTCTAATGATGTAGAGTTTCTGCAAAAGTAGTATCATGTGGTCTCCCTTTACTTTAATAACTTGTGTCCAGCAATGGTCAGTCTCATTACAAAAATATATTTTAGTTTGACAAGGTTTGTTTTCCATAAACCAGTTTTGATTTGAAACAGTTTTCTTTCTAGCCTTATAAAATCAAGTCCTAAACTCACAATTCAACATTTTGTTTTGCTAGTTCTGATACGCTTGTAATATCCCAGCTTCCTGTTATGGGTTTTTAAAATACTGACATGCCATTGACTTTCTTCCAGTCTTCTGGACACTGCTGGAAGTTTTCCAGTATGTGGAAAATGACCATTTTTGCTCCTTGGTTAGCTGTCTTAAAAATCACAGGTGCAGGTTATCCAGACCTGCTGATTTAAAATGTTTAATCTTTGTAGCTGCTGTTTAACATCATCTAGATGCATGGTTGGAATGACAGTCTTCAGAGGGAGCTGTGATATAATGAGATTTTAAGTAGCACAAATTTGCACACACACTGGCCCAAAAGGCTTTACCAGAGGCAGTCTGATTTCAAGATAAAAGGTTAAACGGTATTTCTGAGAGCTCAGACTGGACTGGTACACTGACCTACAGAATATATATATACATCTCAAAATCTAGCTGGTCTTTCATTTTTATAAATAAGTAAGGCTTTTGTTCTAAGAGCTGAGAAAAAATCTTGTGAACACGAAATGGTTGTGTGCCTGAAGCTAAAGGAAGCCTTGGACAACTACTTGGAGAAGCTAGAGGTATTTTTTTTTGTCACAAAATGTGAAGTATGATGGTGAGGGACACTAATCCTTATCTTAGCATGTATAATGAACTTGCTCTGGAAGAGGAAAGCCTACTTGACTTCTGGCAGAGTATTATTAAGAACTTTCTTGGCAGCACTTTCCATGAAGCTAAGCCATGCAAGAGTTACACCCCCAATGTACCCGACACAAAGCCCTGTCTCCCCTGGCACATTCTCCAGCTGCCTACCAGCAAAGCAGTGACTTTGAGCAGACATAGCTGAACCATTTCAAATGTCTTGATTATGTCTCACTGTCATAAACTATTCTTGACAGTGGTGTGTTTTCACCTTCTCTTCCTGGCTGGCCTTGCAGGTTGTCCTGGTTCTGGCCAGGACAGTGCTAATTTTTGCAGTAGGCAGGACGGGGCATAGATAGGATCTGGAGGTTATTCTCTATCACCTCACTCATGTTCTGGGGACAGGGGATGGGACAGCCTGGTAGAGGGAGCAGTCAGTTATTGTTGGGGGTGAGAACACACGTGTGAACTGTTCACTTCTTGTACATGCTTTTTTTAGTATTAGTAATTAAAATTAGTACTTTTATTAGTATTGCTGCTGTAACTGTTTATTTTCCTATCTCATTGCTGTTTCCAGTAAATTTTTCTTATCTCAGCCTGAGATCTTTACCTTTTGTGCCTCCAATACCCCTTCTCATCCCACCACAGGAGGTGAGGAGAAGGGAACAAGTGAGCAGTGCATGGTTTGGAGCGTGTCAGTGGGAACACTAAACTGGGGAGTGCCATTCCAAAATCAGGATGCAGGTGTATTTTCCTACAAGAGAATGTAGAAAATTGCACATGGCTGTCTTGGTCTCTCCAGGGGCCAGACCTCTATCTCCAACATAACACTGGAGTCGGCACATGTCCAGAACAAGACGTGTCCAGGTTTCTAGACTGAGATAAACACACTAACAACGCAGCATGACAATAGCTAACACCCCACCTCCACCACACACACTGTTTTATATGCAAACAAATACAGAGAGTTTAGTAAGTATATGGGTTTAAACACTACCCTAGACAATCGACACTTTGATGACACCACAGTTTATGATAAGAAAAAAAATAGATGGCTCTGGGTCATCACTGTTCAGGCAGTGCTAAATCTTACATACTGTTGATGCTTTTCTAGTTTAATGTGGTTTACCTCAAATACTTAATGCTGGGCATTTTGAGCTGTGTACAACCTCCCCCCCACAGAATGACTCCTTTTAACATTTGAGACAAGACATCTGACTTAGAAATTTCCCAGCATGCAGGTCTTTGGCACAGTGTTTGCCTTTGAAGTGAAAGAAAACTGCAGCTGACAGGGAATGCTTTGATGAAACAGTTTCTCATGAGAAAATGTGGATTCATAAACATGGAAAATTTTCATGGAAACACATGAGGCAAGAAGATAGCTTAGAGTGAGGATACATTCTGGGGTACAGGGAGACTCCCACAATGGCTGAAGTGTTGGCTGGCACGGGAGGGATGAGTGTCTTTCAGGTAGCATTCTCAAGTGTATCTCAGGCAGTAAATATGCTCAGGCAGAGTCAGTGCAGCCAAATGATCATTCAATGCTTAAAAATGGCAGTTAAAGTATCACATATAAATTTTTTCAGCACAGAATTGGCTTTAGGTGTTGCTGATTAGCACTGGGTAAATTTGTGGGTCTCACAGCTGAAGCCTAGTGAGGGTATTATTGAGCCTTTCCCATGGGTAAGTTGTTGTCCCCATGTTGTCTAGAGAAATTTGCCATGTCACAGAATGTTTGTCACCTGCAACAAAGCAGTAGTGCATTCCTTGTTCATGTTGGCAAGTCATTCAATCACACATCATATCAAAAAGGCTGCATATTATGGAGCTGAAGACCATCAACCAGAATCAGTAGAGCATGATTCAAGCGTTCATGGAAAGACCTACAAATTAACAGCACCAAAGGTGTTGTGGAAAGCAAGGTGGTAAGGAGTGTCTTTGGATTTTGTCTTGCTCATCGAAACAAGCTTCTCCTCCAGCCAGACCGCTGTCATATGTGTTGGTTCAGTCCATGAGGTGCTTACTCATATCTATAGAGGTGGCTGAGCCCAGAAGTACACCCAGGACTACACCAGAGCAAATGAAACTATTTGAGAGTCTAGCAAAAGGCTGAATGACCTCTGTAGCTGAGTTTGGTTCTGTCCTGCCAGCTCTGGGTGCAGACACAGCCAGTGTGTGACTGCCCTCAGCAAGCTGGCAAGCCCACAGGCATCTGTGTAATGAGATCCTTCTGATAAATGCTAGAGCCATGGAAAAGTCCATCTGCAAAGCTCTCCTCCAAGCCTTGTATCAATGATAACCAAAATAGGAAGCACCCAAGGCTGCACATTTCTAGAATCTCGATTAGAACAAGACTTAGACTCCATAAAATAGGCATAAAGCATATTGGTAACTTTTCTCACGGTTGGCTTTTATTCACATGAGATCTCACTGCTGAATCAACTTCAAACAGGGGTACTAATAAATGTCTGTCCACATTTGAAAATCCATTGGTCATGGCAAACTCTCATTTCCTGAGACATGTCTGTTCCCTGAGATGTTCCTGAGCAACATCCCTGACCTAAGCAGCCTGAGTTGGCTCACAGTGAGGTGGGCAGAGGGGGTGAATGCAGCTTCATGTTCAGCCCCACCAAACTTGTCCTATATCTTAATGGTGAGCTCTCAGACAAGCTTAAAAAACTGAGCTGCTTCTGGAGGTCAAAAAGTCAGTCCTCAGACTCAGGAAGAGCTGATCCTTTTTGGTCTCTGGGCCTTACAATACAAGGGCAAAGGTATTGTCCTCCTGACAGCTTCCTTTCCTCTTTTTTTTCTAAGAAGATGCTGGTTTAAGAACACAGTTTGTTTTCTCACCTCCCAAGACAAGGCCATTATTCTTCTCAAGGTAAAGCCTCTTTAATTGGAAGCAGTTAATCAATCATTGTTAGAAGCCACCTGGCCTTTACCTGGCATTGGGAATGTCTGTCCTGTTACAGCCTGGAGTGCTCACAAGCCATATAACCTCTTGCCTTACTTATTTACATTACAGAAGGGATAGAATAATTCTGAAAACATTTCAAAGATGAGGAATATCCCGTTTATTTGCTTAAGTTGTGACTATTGTGCTGCAAGGTATCACTGACCAAAACAATGATGCCTGAAAATACATATCTAATTTGATATACGTTTATAATAAAGTGTATTTAACTACAAAGATATATATGTCTGAAGGTATATTTGCTACTGGAATAGCCTCTGACCCTTGTTGCCACAGGCTTTAGAAATGCAGAAAATGCTCAACAGTCATGTGACATAATATTGATCAATAATACCTGCATTTCTGAAGTACCTTTAACGTACTTCAAAGGGAGTCACTGCAAAGGCTCTTCCTTTGAAAATTAGGGGTCCTCTTCCATCATGCAGACTGGAATAGAGGGGAGTATATCTAAACACTTGGCACCCTACACATAAAACATATTTATTTATACTAATCGTAAGTGGAATCAAAAATAATTCTATGCAATTAGAAGAGGATCAAGCAAAGGAATCCAATGTAGTGGATTTTGAAGCAGCAAGGAAAATGAATGGAAAAAAATCTGTGTGTCTGTCAGAGAGCTGAAGACACTCCAAATAACAGAATCCTGGCAAGCCTAGAACTCCCAAGGGGTCAGGCAATATTGATCTGGCCAAATTTCATCATATAGGAAACCTACCGTGCTGTATGTCTTAAACAGTTACAGAGCCTGTAACATTTTCTAAGAAGACTTGAGTTCTCATGTCTGGGCCACAGCTCCATGAACAAAGATTTACTGTGTTTTGGAAAGTTTTTCCCATGGAGGACGAAAGGCTTTTTGGTTGAAAAAACTTTATAGATGTCTGGTTTGGTTATGCTTAAGGCTCACATTTTTGGAATTGCATAGCAATTTTTATGGCCAAGCTATTATAAATTAATTTCAAGAGCAAGACTTTTCAAGGCACTGTATCAAATGTTGTTGCTGTTTTTAATTTAAATTAACCCACTATGTTTTTTTCAGTTGCTAATTTATCAAAAGAATTAAGAGCCAGCAGAGAAAAGCTATCAGGTTCCTCAAGCAAGATTTGATCTTTATGAGAAAATGCATGCATAAGTTTCATTCTTATTAAACACTTGTGAGCATCCAAAGATAATGAAAATTAGGCTATGTCTTCCTGATTTCAAATGTGTAACTCAGAGGCGAAAGGCGCTTTGAGGATGTATCACAGGGAGACAGATCTGTGAGCCTGACATTAATCGTATTTTTCATGTCATGCTTCACGCCTGCTGTATTGCTACATTATTTGCATTACGCAGTAAGCCTCAGTCATAAACAAATATATCTCAAAATATGTATTGTGAAGGTTCAAGAGCAGCTTGAAGACATAGTTCATGCTGCAACCCTTAGGTACATTGAAAACTGCTGGTAATTGCAGGAAACATTTTGAACTTTTTGGTAATTTCACTTTCCCCCCACCTTTCCTTGATGATCCCTTCTCTTTGATTGAAATTCTTAATATTTTAGAGATGCCTGCAAAAAGCATTCTGAAAAACCATATTATAAAGTTTTCCTACCAAACTAGGTTTGCTGCAGAGATACAACATATGCAGAGAGAAAGTTAAATTAAAGTCTGAATCCAAATATAACAGACAGTGCCTGAAGAAGCTGTGAATGCCAACAGCATCTCCTCCAGCACGTCACAATGCTGGACATGTTTGAATCAGAAGTTCAGTGCCTTTTCCAGACAAGTGGAGGAGAAAGGTAACTATAAGATTCTTAAGGAATATTTCTGGAGGAATTAGATGCTGCAGAATAAAGTTGCCCCAGATGTATGACCTCTAAATTGGCAGGAAAATATAGGAATTCAGAAGCTAACCAAGCTTTTCTCAGGTCCCGTATTCTGCTGGACTTGGGGCTTGCTACCATGCTGACAAAACCCAGACGGTCAGAAGTCAGCCTTGCACAGCATCACACGCATCTACTAGAGCTGAAGCTCCAAGAAGGGCTTTTGGAAATAGTCCCTCCTCAATTTTTTGCTGTCTAGGAATTATGAAAAGGCCAACAAAACATGGCCTTTTTTGGTGTACGAGTTATTAGAAAAATGAGGGAAGACCCTGCACGGTTCACATGTACAAAGAATTGCTACCTTCCCATGTATGCATCCCCATCACTGGCAGCAGCCACGGGCCCATCTCGCCATCTCGTTAAACAGACGCTGTAAAATTTAAATCAATTCGAGAAACTGAGATACAAGTAATGTGCCTGCCCACAGGCAGGCTCCACTATCACATCTGGAGAAAAAGATCCAATTATTAGCTTCCTTTATTCCAACCTTTCACCAGGGGTACCACAGGCCAGGACAAATGATCAGCAAGTCATCTACAGGACAGTGCTGCGTTGCAAGCTTGAGTGAGCTTGCGGCAGCTCTTTGCAGGGTCACCAAACCTGGCAGGAACTCAGCTGTTTATGCTAATATTTGGGGTTGCAGCAGGATTCCCATGGGGAAGCTCCCTCAGCTCTGTCATACGATAGTAGCAATAAAACAAAAGCTGCTGTAGTGCATCAGCAAGAATAGCAGCTGCTAGAATAGTGATTTCTATAATCTGACATCAGTTTTAGTAAACTTTGTCTGTCTAATGTGCCCAGTGGGATTTCACAGAGGTTAAACCCTTCTCACACAAAACTGCAGCCTTGGGGTTTGCTTGCAATTAAAAAAAGTGGGACTAATGTAATATTTTTCTAATTAACAGCCTCCTAAACATGTGAGTAGAAATTGCACCAGATACAGGTCTGTATGACTGTAATTTATATTATGCTAATAAATTTGTTTTGGTTCTTTTCATCCAATTTGTGTGTTGCCACTTTAAAATGTGTGTTATAAGTATGCATCTTAATCTTTAGCACATTATCCATGAGATTTAAACACAATGCATGCTCTCTTAAGTTTGGGTATATCTTTTGTGACATTTATATTTACTTTCCCTTTTTCTTATGCTGATAAGTTAAAGATGCCCTCAAGCATTTTTAGTTTATATCTGTGTATTTGTTTCCATGGAATTACACATTTCATGTTGCACAGAAATATGCTTATTTGGAGACTGGGTTTTTGTTTCTTTTTATCTTGCAGATATCAATAAAACTAAATCTCTCTGTTTCTCTTCTAGGTCAAGAAAAAAAAAAGTAATTCTCTTCCCGTTAATGAACATTATTAGTGATGTTTTCAGTTTTCCAATTTAATAGTCACCTCCTGTGTTGACAACTCTTTCTTTCTTCACAGAACAAGGGCACAAAACATCTCATATAAGGGAGAGCCTATGACAGATTGCCCCTTCACTAATGGGGCTCCAGATATATGACTGAAACATTTACATCAGAAATGGATTGCCTAGGCCTAAATTTTTCCCACTTCAAAGCCTGAGGGTGACCAGATCAATTCACAAATACATCTTTCTTCTTTCATTTCCTTACTGTGTCATCATCATGTGAAAGTCTTAAAGGGTTAGATCAGAAATAATTAGGAAATTTTTATTTATAATGGAGTATAGAAGCCAAAGGAAAAAAAAAAAAGAAAAGAAAAAAAGAAAAGAAAAGATGAAAGAGACCAAAAGGAAACTGGGGGAAGTCCCAGTAAGTCTGCTTAACAGATAGGAAACAGGTCAAACAAAGAAAGCAATTTGTGTGTGTCTAGGAGAGATTTCCTAGGGTTAGCAGAGATGCAGATTTCCTTGGCATATTAAAAAAAAGTGGGATTTACTTTCTCCTACTTGGATGTTCACTGTCTGGATGGGAAGCAGTATCTCACATTCAGCTCAGTGCAGCATCCCATCCTGAACACCTGCAGAGATGTTCCTAATTATCAAAAGTTGAAATAACTACTCACCACTTCTAGCTTTCAAAAGTCATTATTGTCAGTGAGGCAGTGTGACAGGAGAATGGGCTGGAGAGGTGGATGGGAGGGTAGGAATGAGAAAGGATAGGCTGGAAACAAAGAGAAAAATCACAATAACATGAGGCAGTGGGTGGAGGAGAGGAATTCATAGCTCCTAATCACCAGTGACATCAAAGTCTGAGCTCAGGTGATGTCCTACCATGAAGCACGGCTCTCCATGCCAGATGTGGGAAAAGACATCTTCCTGCAGCAGGAGCTGTGGAGACCCAGTGCAACGCAAGAGAGAGCTGAATGACCTTGTGAGTGTCCCTGTGAGTCATGGAGAGTATTAAAGGTAGAGATCTAAGACTGTAGCTTTAGGCTTTGAATATTTGACACTTTCTACAGCTAACCAAGTACACTCATATGCCTCTCATTTAGCTCAAAGTCAGACTTTAATCAACATTGACATCAAAGTTCCAGATACTACAGCCTTCCCCTGAGTCACAGCTAATGCTCTGGTTCTTTATTTCCATCTGGGAGAGGAATTTTACACTTAGTCTTCTTGGATGCTGAGGACTAGGCATCATTCTGAAGACAATTCATCTCCAGGGGCTGCAATTCTGTCCTGAGCCATCAGTGGCTAAGAAATCTGCACAATTTTTTGAGGACTTTAGTTAATGAAGTTTAGCCTTTCTGTGCCAGCTGGGTGTAAAAACTGCAGTGCTGGTTGCAGCAAGAGCCACTGGTCATACACTATTTCTATGTCTAGAAAATTTTTTTAAAATGTTGCTTTGAAAAACTTCATATTTTGCCATGGGCTTTACTCTCAGAGAACAAAGATATGTTTGAAGAAATGGCAAAGGTGTATATAGCACATGTATATACATATATATGCAGTGTGTGTCTCTTTAAAGGTATACTGCAATGGAATTTAGGCCCAGCACGTAGATGGAGCATTGGTCTATTTACAAACTTAATATCCTATAAGCAAAAAATACTTGTTGCATATTTTCTGCATACTGTTTCCATGTGTAAAACTGAATGTCACTTCCGTGCTAGTACTCTTGGTTTATGCTCCTAATCACAGCATTAGCTGGGTCCAAAATTTTTGCTGAAATAATGATGTCAAGGAGGAGTCAATAATATTCTGCTCTCAGAAACACAGTCGTGCTTGCAAATGCTGCTGGGACAGCAAAATTGTTTTTGGTATTGCTGCTTCTGTTCAGAAAACTGGAACAAGCTCTAGTGGGAAATCACTTTATTTTGGTGCAAGCAGTGATTCTTCGTGAGGGTTTGCCAGGATTTCTTTGGGAAATAAAAGCCCTCTTCTAGCGTAGAAAAAGACTTTGCAGTTGATTTTTTTTCTTTTTTGGCAGAGATGTCTTACAATTCCTCATTGTATTTGCATGCCTTGACTCTAATGACATTCTAGTTAAAAGTAAAAACATTTCTTGTTGCCTGGTTTGATTTAGCGCAGAAATTAGATACAGTTTGTTTAAAAAAGAACTTTTAATTGTAGCTCAAAATAGAGTGAAATGGCATAAAAACTGATGTCACGGTCCAAAAATACTATTCTATTTTGAACATCTAAAGGATGTCTGGTCTTATAACTGTTCAGATTATCATAAAAGTAAAAGAGAATCAGAAGAAAACTGAAAGTGCTCTTTTATAGATTGGGCAAAATCTATAATTTGCGTAACAAGAAGATGCCCTCTAAAGATACGCTTGCTGTGAAAACTGAGATACTGTTGCATACTTGTTTAAAAAGGAGTTAGCAAACATTTTCCTTTTTATCCAGCTGCAGTCAATCAAATAGTGCAAGTAGGCTACAAAGGAATATGAATTAAAGTTGTTTGTGGGAAATGTAACATGTAAGTTGAGCATTTTCAGAAACATTATATCTGAGAATGTACTCAGGTCTACCAGCAACTTGTGCACAAACAGTTTGCTTCCATGATCCTTTCAACACAGGTATAACCCTGCCAATGCTGTTCAATGTACTGACATCAGTGATGTAACACTGATGTCACAAACTGGGGGTACCAGCTTTCTGGGAGTGCCCCTTTCAAAGGGGATCATGTGGAAAAGGCACAAGTAGCCCTAATCCTCTGCTCCCAGTCTGCCAGTGAGAGAGCTTTGGGTGTAAGTTGGAGCACACTCAAGAGCTAGTGTCAGGAGAAAATCCCTTTTTGAAACGTTACTGTGCAGGGCTTCCTGAGTTCAGACCTTTGCTGCCATGGCAGGAAAGGTAATCCCATACTATCTCTGACTGCTTGGGGAGCCATCTCCACCCCCTCAGCTTGTCTTGCCCCAAAGTGCATACCTGCTTGATGATGCTCCACAACTGTGCAGTAGATTCAGTGGAGAGAACTCAGAAGAGCATTCCCTGTCCTTTAGTTTGTCTGTGAAAAAGAAGACGCAATTTATCTCAAACATCTTCTGCAGAAGGAAATTAAATCTATATGAAACCACAGCCTAGCTAAAGGAACTGAAAACAGAGGCAGCGGCCAGAATTTGCAAGTGCTAGGAAACAACAAAGACCTAGAATACAACTGCTGGGGCTGCAGTCCACAATGCTCCTCATTGACAGTGATGTCAATTTAATCAACCTGGTTCTCTACCTCCCTTTTTGTATTACTGTAATACTTCAGCTCAGCTAGCTCCCTGCCTAAATTCCACAGTGTGGCCCCACAGAGCTCTGCCTGGCACAATGGAGGGGAGATAGCCAAGTAAGTCACAGACAAGGTAGCAGCAGCTTACTGACACTCAGCTACACCCTGTCTCACTGGGTTACCAGCTCTCCTAGAGAATTGTGACAGCGTGCACCAGTGGAGGAATTTACTATGAATTGAGGTGCTAGGCTTGCTGCCTCCATCAGGACATTCTATTCAATCCACATTACTGTTAATGGAAGGACAACTGTTCAGGAAAGGTGCTTTGGGAAGTACAGTGGGATGTTTCAGTGGGAGAGGGCATCTGCAACCTGTAGCCTTTGTGCTACGTTAGTTTTGATGCACAGAAAGAAGAGCAGTTTCAGAGAGGAGTTTGTATCATGTAGCTGAGGAGGCCCTCTGGAAATGCCACGAGGCATACTGGAAATGAATGTAGCACACTGGAGATGCTCAAAAACTGTTCTGGGAGGCTAACACCTAGCTCTACATTCCCCTCACTAGCCACAGAACACAAAGAAGGTCAGTACATTTTATAGCTGGACACAGTGTGGCACAGAGAAACTTCACCAAATTTCTCCAGTGGGGCAGGGCAAGTGGGGTCCAAAATCCCACTACCATATGACAGATGCAGGTTCCCTTTTTTCCCACTGAGCAAGGAGACTTGCAGATGTGTTTAAGACTGTGCTGGTCACAGCTGAAAACAGCAAAGAGATATGAAACATAGCTGGTAGTGATAAAGATCTGGACAGATCTGTGCTTGTAACTGAATCTCCATGCCCAAATTTTTGGTTGGTTTTGCTTTGGATTTATTTACAAGGAAAATTCATTGCTTGTATTTGTCCACCTTATTGGTTTTCAGACATTTAAAGGAAATGCCTGTTAACCTTTGAGACTAAACAGCATAAGTAATTTTCACATGATTTCAGCCACCTTCAAGTGAGATATCTCTCTAAACCAGTTGTCTACATTCCCTTTGAGGAGGAGAAAGACATCTCCAGAGGACAGTTCATCCCACCTGCAACAGGCTGGGTGACTGTCACTCCAGAGGTGCCTGCATTTCTGGACTATAGGCAGCAACTAGTTGTCTAGCTTAGACACAGGTGAATCTTAGCCTCAGCTGGCTCATTTCAGTAGAGATCCTGTCTTCATTAAGTAACTGAGAAGCAAAACTCAATGAGCTTTCAATCAATGACATTTTATCCAGTCTAGCTGACCATAGAGCAATATGACATGAATACAAAGTGAATGTGATGCCGAATTGATTCTTTTGCCTTTTTTCTTTTATACATTTTCTATATTCTTTACACATATATTTGTAGCTCTGTAGCCTATCATAGTATTCATAGCTAGCATTTTACCTACTCTATTAGACAGAATTACAGTGGCTCCAAGCTGGTGGGTCCAAGGTTAGATTCTCAGGGAAGCCAAGAGTGAAACTAGCTCTCTAAGACACATTTTCATTTACAAAAATTAGTTCCTATCTAAAAGAGGGGGAATTCAAAGAGGGATGAACTGGGGGGAATTACCTCATCACTTATGTCTTTAATTAGGGATTTTTGTCAGATATGCTAATGTGCTAAACATACAAGAATTGTATATGCATTATACTAGGGGTGCATCTTTGGTGTTTTCCATCCAGTGAATTGTGCACCCAAGGATCCCTATAAGGGTAACCCCTTTTTATCACCTAACTGTCTGGCTCATGATTTTAGGACCAGCAAAAAGGCATAAAATGGACAGTTATTTGCTGATCCAGGACCATGTTATTGCTTCAAATATTGCAGTTTTCTCTTGTATCAGCAACTGATACTATAACTTTGGTTATAGTATTTGGTTATAACTAACCCAAGGACTGTGATGTGTTGCTAGTTCTGGATATACCCAATGGGGTTTTTTTGCAGGATTTCTGAAGTAATTGGAAAGGAACTTGACATGTTCATGTTCTTCCAGGCTTTTAAGGGTCAAAATGACACATCCTTGATCATATGATTTTTGTAGAGAAACTGAGAAATCATCTGCTAAAGAAAACGAAAGAAAACTTCTAAATATTCTTTACGTTTTGTGCATGTTTCTGCTTATCAGCTGAACAGTAGCTGTGCAGTGAGGATTATTAACATGGCATCAAAGTTCTACAGATAAAAATGCCCCAAGACTTAACCGCAGGTTGAGACTCTGACTCAGATTCAGCTAACAGCACCTCTTAAATTTGCCTTTGAAAGGAGCTACCCTACCATGTTATTCTAATTTCTCGTCACTGTCATAAATCCATGCATGTTGTCATAGACTATTGAGTGGGCTTTGCCACAGCCACACCCTAATTGCTCTACTAATTTCATCTCCAAAGCCCCAAACCAAATGATCCACTTCTGACACAGGAAATTGAGCAAAATCTGGGAGGGAATTGCTGCCTGCTCTCTGAGGTGTAGCAAGAAAGCAAGCTGTTCCTGGGCTGTCATCTGTGTTAACAATGGGCCATATGCAGGCTGTACAGAGAGAGCTGGTAACACACTCAAGATCACGCATTTCACAGATTGTACCTATTACTGACACCTTGAATAATGTTTCATATAAGGATGAATAGAAGCAGCAGCTACTCGGACAGGGCACAAAACAATCAGCCAGCCAACCTGAGGCAAGGGAAACAGCTCCAAGATAACCAAAATAACCACTCCTAGGAGGAGCTGACTGCTGCCTTCCATTGTATCAACCACCCTGGCTATTTATGTGTGCACCCACAATGGGGTAAGTACCTTCACACCTGGCTTCAGATAGAGGCATTATGCCATTTACTTTGGTATTTTGGCTCTGGTAGGAAAAAAAAAATTGCTTGTATGAAATGCCACCTTTAGCAAAAAGCCAGTGTAACTTCCTTCTCACTGCTTGTTCTCATTGTTTTTCGCCCCTCAGTTTGGCAGTAGACTTGTTCACAAAGCCACACAGTAAACCAGATCACAAACTAGATTACGGTGAAAAGTAGCCTTTTCTGTGGTTCCTCAAAATATCTGTCACAGCAAAACAAAGAGCTAGTAAGTTAAAGTGCCTCAAAAGGGGACAGAAATAGGGCAAGAAGGGTCAGGAACTTCCTAAGCTCATCTCATGGCCAGTGTCTCACAAACTAATGTGACAAACACAGGCCTGATTGACACAGGAGTAGTTTGGGATGGACACAGACACAGAAACCATGTTACCAGCTGTGAAAGCCCAGTCCCAGCACAGGCACCTCCCCTCAGCAAAAAAGGCCTAGAGGGGTAGTGGGCTCATAGGATGGAAAGCTGACATTTACATCTGCTTTATTTCCAACAGGGAGCAGATGGCAAAGGGATGCTCTGTAATTTCCATCTGAACCCTAAAGAATCCATAATCTCCATTTTAGTTGGGCACTTTTGGGTCCTAAATCAGTGCTGTGTGCTGCCAGGTGACAAGTGCTCTCTCCTCAAAGGCAGCTGCCTTTCAGCAGGGGATGGCTGCACAGGCAGTTAATTAGGGGCCCTGACTTTCAGATATAAATGTCTGTAAGATTTATAACAGGCAAAAGTGAAATCATGGCTTTTCCACTGCAGGTACAAAAAGCTAGTGAGCTCTCAAAACGCAACTTGGTGCAGATGCTGAAGGCCACCTCCTAATAGGTGAGCAGGGGAACCTGTACACAATTTGTAGCCTGGCATGGTGTCCACAAATGAGATCAGGGGTTTTCCAGCAGTGCTCTCAAATTCAGAAGCAGAAGCAGAAGCAACAACAAGAAGGAACCAACTTAATGTACCATGACAAAAACAGATATGGTCTTTAAAATTTTTTACACTAATGCAGTTGTTGATAGTGTGTATCAGACAGGTTTGTAGGAAAAAAATGTTTAGAAACATCTAGATAAATTGCATACCTAAGTAATCATCATTTTAACATCAACTCCCTAAAAGAACTGAGATAAAATAGGAAAAGGATCACAGAAAACATCCTGAAACTCATTTCTCTGAATTTGAGCATACTGAATTGATATGACCCTAGTAAATATCCTTAAACTCAGAAAAGGAGGAGGAAAAATTATGAGGAGCCATCCTGTTTAACACAATATCCAAATTCACAAAACTTCTAAATCTAGATGATTTCATTAGTATCAGCAGGCTTTACAATATCTGCTTCACAGGGACAAATACCATTTTTTAATGCTGAGCATCTTCACTAACTGTTTTTTTTTCTTCTTCTTATCCAGACAAACCAAGTTATCAAAATGAAAATTTATCAAGGTGCAATCTCTTGGTGTAGGCCTTTCCAGGTGCTGGACAGCAAGCATTCATTGTGGAAGAAAATGTCTGCAAAAGCTCACTTATGCTACATAACAGGCTGCTGACTGAAATTTCCATCTCATTGCACCATCCCATTTTGAAAACTCTTATCAAAAGGGCTGAAAAATCTTCTACAGGTGAAAAAAAGAGAGGACTGGATGATAAATGTGATGGGCGTGATCTTCTTAATGAGGAGGTATTTTTGACAACCTTTGACTCTTCCAGTGTTGTGCACGTCTACCAACACCATGGGCATGGAGTTCATATTATATACCACATTCACAAATACACAGAGCTGAAAAAAATTAAAGACCTCAAAGCCTCTGGCAGTACAAGATAGCTGTAGGAAAATGGAATAAGACTGTTAGGAAAATAATCTTTTAGGGACTTTTGGTTACCAAGAACTGTGAAGCCAGATAGTAATGAAAGTCTAAATACATACCTGCTGTGTGTATGCATGACCCACACTCCTTGGTAAGAGTCACCTACTCCAGAGAGAGAGGCAACAGCATTCACAGCATTTTAATTTAATAGGGATTACTCAAAAAGGTTGCAGGGGCAGAAGAGGCAAAGTTAGCTCTATGAATACTTCATCCATCTGTAGCAAGCTGCAAGGCTAGATTTCCCAATGAGAATTACCCTCTCAAAGATGGAGATGCAAACTAAGTGTCTTGATCTCTAATTAGTTCAGCTGCCCATGGTCATCCTGGGAATTGAACAAAACTGAGCAGAAACTGAGACAAGCATTGTGGAGAGGCAGCCAAGAAGACCAGGCTTCTGGGTCTTTCTATGAGAAATAGTAAACGGGTCACATGTGCAGTCTGTTTACTATTCTAAGAACTGTTTTCTATCAAATAAATACCAGCTGCTTTTAAGGCCAAACACTGATATCCTTGTTCCAGACAAGGTGGTAGCATTGTGACAAATCTACCTTGCTTTGTACAAAGAGACAGGCAGAGTGGGCACTGCAGATGGGATGAGGATTGAGCAGGAGGCTCATATGATACCCTTCTCACAAGGGCTCAAGGCTCCACAACAGACAAGTGAGAGCAGCACTAACAGGGGGAGTCAAAACAGGCAGCTTGCCCATAAAGTACAATCCAAGTTAGTAACAAATTTTAAAGCTGAATATGGGGGAACTGACACATTTCTTCAAGCTACACAAAACTATAAACAAAATGGTACTGAAAGAGCTTTGAAGATACCTTGCAAAGCTAAAAAGGAGCCAAGCGATTTATGATATACTTAAAATAGGTTAAAGGAAGATACTCTGAGAGGCAAGGTGACAAACAAGACATGATAAAAAACCCAAGCTCATGATAAAAAAATCTTCTACTCAGAGATCATAGGTAAGAGAAACACCCTCTTCTTCACATCATGCTTTTGACATATATTATCCCAAACAAGGCAATTCCTTCGCTTTTGTTTTAGTTTTCTTCTTATTTGATCCCCAGATTTATAAGCAAAATAGTGTAATTTAGCAAATATGTCAAAGAAGTCAACTGGATTTCACGTGGCTTTAATCACCTCAGAGAAAAATGCCTGACAAGCGCCTCTCTAGCCATTAATTTAGATTGTAGATATGGCAAAGCACTGTAAGAAAACAAAGAAGGACTCTTTATAAACTGCAAAGCAAAGCTCGTTCTCGTCACGAGATTCAGAGTCTGGATACGGTTTCAGCAGCTGAGGCATTAGTGTCCTGTGGGGAGCAGGCAGAGAGGGTGAGGACAAGGCTCTCTGGGTCTGCAGCCCAAAGTTGCTGTGTAGGTGAAGGCCAGGGAAGAATGGGTAGGGCAGCAAGCTGGGAAAGGAGAGTGCATTTGAGGAAGCCACATTAGCTGTTTCTCCACAATTATTTTGATATGCTCAACTCATGAAAAAAGACCCCAACAACCTAGCAACAAAATTAAGTAAGACAAAACACTCGAAAAGACCTAGGTTGCTGCATGGAGTCAATTCTCAACAGTGGCCTGTGCAAATAAAGCTGCAAGTGATAAAGGCAAGAACTTCATTTGGCAGTTCATAATGACAAATCTCTTTTCTTAGTAAGATTGCAGGCTATAAGCTAACAAAAAAATGCTATCAAGAAGATTAGAGCCTTTATTTTCCACTTAAGCTTAGACTGATAAAACAGTTTTTACAATAGCGTGCTATGCATGTGATAATACAAGATGTCTTCAAAAACAGCATATATTTCAAGCTTCAATGACAATTATATCTAGGCTCTTGACATTCAATGCTGGAAAAATCTTTAATTAACTAGGATGGCAATGCTGGTTAAAGATCACAGGCACAATGGGATTTAGTGAGTAATCTACACAATTGAATTAAAAGGGGATAAGACACATCTCTCACTTTAGTAATACTGAATGGATTCATTTTGAAGATTCATATTCCAGGGGAATAAGATAAAGGTGTCCACTTTATCTGAATTTATTTTAGTGTTATCCCTCTAAAAATAGTGGACGTTTCATCAGTTAAACTGCATGAAGACATTATAATCCTGCCATCTACAGATGAAGTCTTAAGACATATGCCTATCAAATGCTATCAAGTTTCTCCACTTACCCACCCTAACATGCCAGTATGAAGAGCAGAAGACTAGTGCTTAATAAAAAAAAATGCAATGGCATGTCCCAAAATCTCAAGGTTTCTAGAAAACACATCCAGCTGGATTATACCTTCCTGAACCAAGAGTTTAGACCAGCAGACTTCACATTCTCTTTTCTTTAAATAATTAATAAAACAAGAGGCTGAGAAAATTCACAGCTACAGTTTTGTTGGTTAGGATCAAGGTACAGCAGAGTGCCGAGTATATATTTTTGCACAGTGGTCATATGACATTCCTAACAGCCACTCTTCTGAAGTGCTGTTTTAGATGAATGCACAAGGCAGAAATGTAACCACTTTTTACTTTTAAAAAGCTTAACAAACTTTAACGCCCGTGATCAGATAGCTTTTACAGCAACATTGGTAAATCAATATTTGTTTCAAACTCTCATAATTTCTCAAAGCCTTCAGGAAGCACAGAGGAGTTAATTCTGGAGCTGTCTGGCTTGCTGGGGCTGGAAGTTTATATGAAAGAGCCATGCTCTAGCCTAAAGTCTGTCAATCTGCAATTTAGAAAAAGGAAAGTACAACCTTATAGAAAAAGTTGTTATCGTGGGTTATCAGGAAGGATTCTAGCCAGCATTGATTGGCTGTATCAAAAGAGTATTTTCCTCTCTTCTCAATAGATACATTTTGTCATAGATAAAATAGATTCCTAGATTATTTTATGTTTAAAAAAGGTTTTCATAGCTCTGACAAATAAATTGTTTGAAACAATCAAACTCGCTAATTTCCAGATACATTTCTATTCAGATACAGAAATGACAAGTCCTTCATTACAGCACCAGTTTTTTAATGACAATAGCTTAATCTTACCAATATTATTGATCTATTGAATGGTTACTTCAGCAAGCAGTTCCATGGAAGTCTAGAAGCAGTCTCTTGAATTGACTTTTCAAAGGAGGTCATCCACAAATTTTAAATCACTTTCAGGCTTTCAAGCCAAGGTGAACTTTTCAAATATAATTTCACATATTTCTCCAAGCTTATCATTCTTATCTCCAAATCTGTATCGTGTCCAAAGTCTGTAGATCTCTCTTGTCTCTCTCTTCATTCTGAACTCCCCCCAAATGTCAACCTACTGCAAGTTGTCTCCAGCAGACGATGAGGAGAGATGGCATTACCTGTCCTAACATACTGCCACAGTACCACAGTGACAACTGAAGAGAGGAACCTGTGAGGCTGGCTGCAAAGCCAGAGAAGAATCTTTCTGGTTTATGCTCACATATTTCAGACAAAGGAAAAAGACCTAAGAAAAACCTCCACTGCTTAAGAAACTTTCTTTTGCTTCTGTAAAGCAAACAGGATATAGACAAGAGAACTTACAGCATTCAGTGCAATACACTGGAAAGGGCAACTGCATTTATCATTATAATTATTAAAAACAAATGAAGAGGCAAGGTTAAAAGCAATTCACCTTTGTTTCCCACTTACTGTTGCTATTTATAGTCAGCCAAAGCACGTGAAGAATACTGTTGGCACTTTGATTTTGAGATCTAACATTGAGCTAATGCTCGTGAAAATGAGGCATATGATGCAGAGCCACGCGGAGTTTGGCTTCATGTGATCAGGGATGTGCAGGACCTAAAGGCAAGCCACTAACTGAAAGAGCACTAATCAAGGAGAACAGGGGAAAACCTGCCACAATAACAACATCACATGTCCCTTGATAATGCTTTAGTGAGAACCTCTTACAGTATACTCTGCCCCGCCTTTGCATCTTCAAGAAATTAAACTCTCCAAGTGTTTACATTAAAAAATTCCAGCTCACTTTTTTCTCCTCCAGAAACAAAATCCAGAGACACCGGAAAATTGGAGGGACATAAATAAATTAAGTGTTTCAGTTATTTTTTCCTCCCTAGGATTAATTTGATGAGGCTAGCACCTAGTAAGAAATACAATTTTAAAACGTTATTTGATTTTGAAATTGTTGGTGTGCTAACAAAAAAGTATTCCATTTTGCAGCAGAGGAAGGATTCACCTATCAAAAGAGACTGGCTGTCAGAGATGAAAGAGAGTAAAGAAATGGAGAGAGCCACTTTAAACATATAAGACAAGACTTTCATCTCATGCTGGACCATGTGGGACAGCGCTATTAACCTTGGGAAAAAAATCTGACAGGAGTGAAAAAGAAAGGAAGATGAAGAAAAAAAAGGAATATTTTACCTTCAATAATTTTTCAGATCTGTACCGACACATTTCAAGAAGTCTACATGTATGCTTTTCCAGGGGTGAAAGTTTTGCCATGTGTCCTCTACGTCTTTCTGTACATCCAGAAAATGTTGTTACGGGTTTTCTCACAGTCTATGTGTCCTTCACCCACCTGCCTGTTCAGGTGCTGCCTGTGGATACCTTGGGCAGAGCATGGCTGGTGAATGCATGCATGACTCCTTTGCCTGGGTCACCTGTATACCTTTCTTTCAGTTCATCAGTGTGTGACACTGACTGCCAAAGCAATGTTAAAGCTGGTAATTTGTGTAGTTTGTCTTATTTCTGCCTGCAAAGCAGTTCCACTCCAGTTCTGTAACTAGAGAAGTGAGTGCTCCCAGATCCTCGTCAGTGGTCTCATCAGTGTTTAAAAAACTCCCTCTGTGAGATTCCACAACCCCCTCTCACAATGCATTTGTATTCCAAATCCTCCTTGCTCTTTGCAATTGCCTTCCTTACATTTAAGCGATTTTTTTTCCCTGAGAACTAAATGGATAACTTTTTATCCTGCCCTTGAGGGACATGAAAAACAATCGCTCACAATCCTTTTCTTAAGGACCTTTTCTATGTTTAAGCTCCCTTCAGTTTTTTCTCTCCCATACCAAACCAGCCACTTCTTTCAAGTCTTCGCTTTGTGCCACAGCATACACTTCTAAGTCTCACTCGGGGTGCTCTGGCCCTCAATAGTGGTGGCCCACAGGGGCTCAGTCGATCTCAGCAGTGCCAGCCAGGGCGGAGGCGATACCTTTGCTGCCTCCCGAATCTATAACACCTCTAGGAGCGATCAGTGAGGATTTCAAAGCTAGGCGAATGGCTTTGTACGTGCCCTTTAAGGGATGCTCTCCCCGCTTCCAGCTCTCGTGCTCCCCCCACCTTTCTCCGGTCCATGTTCCACTTGGGCTTACGCAGCCCCGCGGCCCCGATCCCTCGGGTGCTCGGCTGGCAGAATGCTGCCTGAGAGGAGGGCGAGCACGACAGCGCTGTACGCACATTCAGCCACTGCGCTCTGTCTGTCCTTTTTTCTTTAATCATTCTGTTCAGGGGCTTCCTGGTGAGCCCCAGGAAGGCACCCCGGAGCGCTGCCCTTCCCGGGGGGCGGGGGAGCTCCTCACCTGCGCCCATCCCCGCGGCGGCGGGGCGGGGGCGCGGCGCGGG
>VWYP01010662.1:330420-411983 GCA_013400435.1 Pycnonotus jocosus
CGGCGGGGAAAACTTCGGCACTGGCGGCCCCTTCCACGCCGCGCCTGGGGTCGGGCGGCAGCCCGCGGCGTGCCCGGCATCGCCCCGCGCTGCCCTTGCGGGACGCCCCGCTGGGGGAAATAAACTCCTTTGTTTCCCATGCTCGGCTACTCGGGGCTGGCAGAGGGGCCGGCAGGGAACCCTTCCACCTCCCTCCGCCTCCCCGGCCGGGCTGTTTTGACAATAAACTATCCGGAGACCGGTACAAAATGTCCCTGCGGTTAAGTGCTCATTGAACAATGGGCAGGAACGAGCGGCCGGCGTCAGGTGTCCAGCGTTGTGCGGCGGGGTGCAGCCTCCCGGGGGGGCAGGTGCGCTCCGTGCCCCGGGTGCAGGGCTCGCCGCGGGACAGGGCGTCGGGGCTGCTCTGTTCGGCGCTGACGGACCGTCGCGGTGAAGGGGAGGGCGATGGGCGCCTTTCGGGCCTTCGGGGGTCAGCTGGTGATAAAACTTTGAGATGTTGTAGGTTCCCTTCTACTCCTTTTTTAAAAAAGGGGTTTACTTGCTCGACCTCACAGCCCTCGAGCACAGGTCTAATGGTTTTAAATACTGCATCTGGCTGCAGAGCTGGGCAACTTCGCACATGGCTTTCAGAGCCGCCGTGCATCTCCTTGCATGGTTTGTAAGGCTTAAGGAGGCGTTTGGCGATGTCCAGGGGAGGGTGCTTGAAGGAGGTCGTTGCTAGACTTGGGAAGGAATTTGGCCATGGGCACTGAAGTCTGAAAGGCGATAACGTGAAAGGTTCTTTCACTGCTTATCTAAGAACGAGCTGAGGACCCGGGGAAGCGATGCACAGTGATAGGTGTCTAACGTCTGCTGCCACCAGCAGAGAGGAGCCTTGCAGAGCACCCTGTGTGACATAGACGGCGCGGGGGGAAGGGGGGTTCCGACAGCCTCTGCCCATGGGAGCAAGTACCACTAAAACACCAGAAACCCAACAGTAGAGACAATTTACACTTCTTCACTATTAAACAGTTAACTTTAGGATGCGTTAATGGTTTTGGCTAGGTCACTGTTTGCTGCCTTTTGCTTATTGGTAATCTGAGTAAGTGTGATATCTGGCAATTTGGGCTTTCCTATTTAGAAGTACCTACAATAAGGCTGCAAAATGCTGTGGCCACAGGAGCGGGAGTCTCCTACCAATGAGTTATGCTTAGAAAGAAATTTTTAAAATGTTGAAATGGTTAATACCTGCCAACTTTCTTTACTTCATGTATTTCTTGCCTGCACTTTAGCCTATGATGAAGGCTATCCTTCATCATATAGTTAGACTGTCCTTAAGGAAAGCTTGGGAAACAAGTCACACTGGCAGCATGTCCTGGAAGACAGTGGTGCAGTTTCCAGGGTACTGGAGAAGCAAGGAGGGAACCTTTCTCATGATTCTTCTTCTTCTGGGTTTATATACTTACTTGTGGGAGACTTCAGGGACACATCAGACAAAAAAACTTGTGTGAACAAAACCACACCATGTAAGCAATAACTTGCTGCTGCAAAAGACAGCTGTCGTTGGGCATGTATGTGCATCATCTGTGTATCACACAGATGTAGGAGTATTCTGGGCTAGTTTTGTGGTGCTGGGGGAGGTATCAGCATGATGGTTCGAGTCCTGGCAGCGACATAGGAACATCAGAAGTGACAGGCAGGACAGAGCTGCGTGCTGTTCTGGATTGCTCTAGAGCTAGTTTGACCCAGTGCCACTTTTAGTTTTACCTCTGTGTAGACACTTGTCTGGGATGATCTCCCACAGTCCCTGTTGAGACCTATCCTGTTTATCAGTATACAGATTTATAATAAGTATCTTTTTTTGGCTGTTGGTCAAGAGCTTCTTCCTTTGGATGCAAACCGGGAAGGAGGATGTAGAAAACAGCTTAATGTAGCTTCTGAAAGGGTAAACCATTCATCTTTTCTGTTCATAGTCCCTTCCTACTCTTTGTTTTTCTTGCAAACTAACATGCTTCCATGCTTCCTTCCATTTGGGACTTGCCTTGTCCTCATTTTGATGCAATATTCTGGAACAATCTTTTTTCTTCTCCTGACCTCCCTCAAGGCTCGCTTTGTCCCCTACCATCCAGTACTCTGCCAGAGTCTCTTGCATTTCCATCCTGTGGTCATGGAAGACTGGACATGGTTCCTTTCAGCATCCATCCATCAATGCAATCTTTTTTTTTTTTTTTTTTTTTTTTTTTTTTTTTCCCAATCAGCTGCAGAGTAATAGGAGACTCTCCCTGTGCCCAGAGGGAAGAATGTCTGTTTTCATGATGCTTCCTGCTACCTGTCAGCCACGAGGGAGGAAGCTTGAAGGAGAAAAATTGAATTTGATAAAGATTCTGATTGCTGTCATTCAGCCACTGCCTTGACCCCCCTCAAGCCATCTGAGTATCCTTCCCTTCCTACTCCCATTTCCATCTCTGCTCTCTCCTTCTCCTTTGCCTTCCTCCCCTGTGGCAGTCCAGAGTCTCCTGTGCAGAAGTGTGGCCTAAGGCCACTGCCAGGAGCAGAATGGATATGTCAAAGATTGCTCAATATTCAACTCTTGTTCCTTGTACTGCCACTGGGAACCCTTTCCCTGCAAGTGCGTAAGTGATTTTTTGTTCGGGCTTTATTTTAAAGAATGTGACAAATTTGGCAAGAAGTGAGATTCCCATTTACATCCTGTTTAAATACCATTCATAGAGACTGAAGGCATTTCCATGTGCTTATTTTGCCAGAGAGAGCCTCTTGTCAACAGATGACTGCAGCTGGTAGTACTGTTGGGTTGTATTGCCTCTCTGTGGGTTTTCCATCTCCTTTCAGCTCTCCCAGTGAATTGTTCAAACAGTAACACTTCTTTGCAGGTGCCTGAATTAGGCAAAGGATCCTGAGTCACCTCCAGAAAGGACATGCTACACCAGGATACAGGTGGAATTGGAAGGGATATGTCTTTAGCATGTGTAAACATGAGCTAGGACAGGTCTTGGGAGAAACATCTGAGTCATATTCCAGTCATAGGGGGTTCTCCTAGAGAAGCTTGTTCTTTTGGATACCTAATGGTATCTCTGTAGTATTTGGATTTCTGTCTGAACTATAATTTATTGTTACTGCAAGCTATTAGGAAGATTTTTAGGCCATATCTGGAACTGCCAAACTAAATACCAAATACTAGGCATTTGTTGTTTGAAGGAAAGCTGCTTTCTAGTCTGAACAGTAAACAATCTGATGGAATCTGAAGGTAAGGAACAACAAATTCTGGATAAAACAAGAACCACACAGCATCAAAGAGTTTCAACAACATATATGTTTATCTACAATACACAATGACTGATAGAATCTCATATCGGTCTTGTAGAAGAGAGGCAGTAATTGCTCAAGGTTAAGTCACTTTTCAGCTTTTTTTTCTCTGTCCACGAAGATGAATGCCATTGCAGAGATCAAGTGTTACATATTGTCTTGCTCTATGGATGCGACACATGATTTTACAGATGTTGTTTTCTTTTTCATCTAGTACAAACATCTTCCAGGATTTTGACTCATTTCCTTAAGTCTCTTTCAGCTGTTCAGAGAATGGCTAGAGGAAATGAGGTCTGATATCCTAATGCATTGCATTTGCTGTAAGTACCCTCTCACTTTAAGTACAAAGCTTTACCTTTTAAAAATTTCTGAATGTCTTTCTGTTCCTGTGCACAAGAAACTACTTGTAGATGTTTCTGTCCCTTAGAAACTCAGCTTTCCTGGTTGGGGCTTCTCAGCTGTAACAGAGTTTAAGGTGTTCATTGTAACTTCAAGCAGGAGAGAAGAGCTGATGCTGTGGTGTCTAAGGAAAGTGTGTTACATCTTTTGGTCATTTATTTTAAAAAGTCTGACGAGAATGCACACAGAAATTATGAGACCTTGACATAAAAGGAATTTTTAAATTACTAATATTCTTCTATATTACTGTATTCTATAGCATTGTGCTTGGCTTTTTCAGTGACTTCTGGGAAACCAGAAGGGGTTTTTTGCCAATAGGACCCCATTTGACAACGAATCCTGCAAACAGTCATAAATGAACGTAGTTTTACGTGTGTGAGCTGTCTCCTTGGCTAGCTGCCAAACATAATGACAACTGAAGTGTATTGTTTGTCCACTCGCCAAGATTGCTGCCGTTGTGATAAAAGCATAAGGAGAGTGTAAACATCTGTGTTTGAGGGGAGAATGTGACTCCTATTTTCTAGGGGACACCAATTAGAAAGCTCAGTAAATGTTATTCTCTCAGTGGATTTCCTCTTGGGATTATATTGATTTATTCTGAAAACACAGGTTTTCAGATTTAATGGATTTTTAATGATATTTTTCATGTTGCAAATGATTTTTTTTTTAAAGCAGCATGTAAGGCTCTTGACTTTGACAGCAAAGAGGCATGTAAATAACCGAAAGTTTCTAATGTTGCTACCATGCTATGCAACTTCTGGGCTGCTCCATAGGGATCATTTCTGGAAATTGAACTAAAATGGAGCATCACGGGGTAACATTAGGAGCTACAGGGCTTTTTTGTCACTGGGGAGGCTGAGTGCATTAAATGTCTATAATTTTAAATGTCATCTTGGCAGTTGAATCTGTAATCACGTAACACAATCAAATATCTGATCTGGAGAAGAATTCTCTGGTCAACTAGGCACTGGCAGTTGTAAATCTTAAGTAATAAAGAGGATGCATGGGCTGATTTAAGTTAAGAAGAGATGAAAACTATGGCAAGCAAGTGTGAAAATCAGAGAGGTGCATCTCTTGCAGGTTGTTTGAACGCATGGCAAATACCAGGTTAGTCCTACATCTCCTATCTTTTCCTATCAGTCATTGTGTTAAGCTAGGCAGTGCACCTCTGCTCATCCTGGGTGACCATGCTCCTCATGGGGGACCAGAGGGTTGGGAGCAAGTCTCCTGTGAAGACAGGCTGAGAGAGCTGGGCTTGTTCAATCTGGAGAAGAGAAGGCTGGAGTGGATTTGTTTTACAGAAAGGTATTGTGCAAAAGCCACACAGGAAAAAGAAATCAAGCTTGTTGGTTATGACCTGTCATTCAGAGTCTGCATGCTTTGAAGGGGTGGAAAATCCCAGTGAGCTGTGTAACAGACATGTTTTGGGTGTTCACATACCTAGGCCATTCAGAACTAACTAGATTCCTGCTGATGGGTATGAGATTTAAAACTTGCACCTGGCTCTCTTACTTAACCTGTTTGTTGTTCAGGAGTTAATGGCTGCACTGGATGTCACACGTTGAACGTTTTGTCTGCAGGCCTCAGGACTAGAAACGTCATTCTTTGCTGAATGAAATCTGACTTTCTCATGCATTCACCTTCTTCCTGCAGCTGGGTTTCTAAGAGACACGGCAAGTCTTAGGAAGCTGCCATAGAGCTCTGTGGGTAAGGCTGGAGGAGACCTGCGGAGATCAGGTCTGTCCTCAGCTCTTCCTTGTAGCCACATGGAGCAGATCTCCCCACACAGACTTTGGTTCTAACATGCTCTAAGGCAGATTTGTGCTGCAGACTCTTACCACCTGTTTTTTCTTGTAAATAGTTATTAAAGGTCAAAAGCTTCTTCTGATGCCTAATCTCCCTTGCTGGTTGCCTAATTCTGTCCTTTTATTCTCTTGGTCTTTCGGATATAACGAAATACTCATCACCATCCTTTTTATAATATTTTACACATTGACAATATAACCCCTTCAGCTTCTCTTTTCTATGATAATGCTTTTTCAACATTTTCTTTTGGAGTGTCTTCTGTAACTCCTACTCCTCCTGCTCTTCCCAGCCCTCTCAGACTTGTTTGCATTTCATTCGTATATGATGTGTAAAATTGACATCTGACTGCAGATGAGAAATGCAGTGTTTCCAGGTTCAATAAAATAGTTACCTCCCCCTGTACTATGTGCTTCAATTTGATTCAAAGCATTGTAAATCTGATTTTAATCATGATTTAAATCAGCCAACAGTAAGCCTCATTTTAACTGTTTTGCATTTGTACTTAATCATTTTGCAAAGAAAGGTTTAACCTCCTTTATTACCACTGAGATAGAGTTTTAATTAAATATAGCCTTTGCAGTTAATGTTATACTTACTTCGATTAATCACTGTGCCCTTATTTAAGCAATTATGTAGCTTGTTATATATACACTTATCCTGATTCTTCATGTGTATGTTTTAGTATGAAAATAGAAAATGTTGACATTTTTTGTATTAGCTAATTGATTTTTACTGACGATTTGCATTGATTACAATGAAGGAAACAAGAATTCTGAAATGTTCTTCCGTTAGATAAAAAATAGCACCACATAGAAGCCAGCCAATTCAGAAGAAAAAACTCATTGAGAAATGTTTTGAAATAAAGAATTAATGCCTGAAGGGCCTATCTGTAGTCAAAACTGGTGCCTTCTAATCACTATGCTACAAAAATTTTAGAACAAGTCTATGTCATTCTCTCCTTGTTCTTGGAATAGCAACGGAAAGAAACATTCATGGTTTTTTCAGCTCCAGATCAGTAGATCCTCTTTGAATGGACTAGTTGCTTAATTGAGATGTATTGAATGAACTGAAATAAAGAAAATATTTTCTCTGCACCTGCTAGGAAACTCCAGATGCCAAAGGCTAGTTTATTGCTGTAGCACAACCTGCCTAAGGTGTTCAGGGACTGACTTTGATGAATCCAGTAGTTGTATTATCTTTAAAATGGTGACAGAAAATGTACAGCTTTAATAAATTTTTGCTTTTATTTTTTCATAATTAGAGGCACTGTAAGTTTAAATTTACATTGCATTTTCAAAATCACTGCTGACTGTTTTTACCTCTTCAAAGGAAAATGTGCATTATAAAAATGCTGTGATTTTACTTGTCGTGTAATATTAAATTAAATATGCAGGTTAATAGGGTATTTTAACCTGAAATGATTCTGTTTGTATGTCTTACATACAATTCTGTGCCAGGACCTGATCTTGAGGCATTCATTTTCTGCTGCTTAGTGGCTGGCTGATTCTCTTCTTCGCTTTTGATGCTTGTTTGCTATTGTCTATGTCATGGAAGCGCTTTCTATGCCTGGATGAGCATAACTTTTGTACTTTGAACAGAAATTATATTATCTTCCACAAAATAAAAGCTTCCTCCCAGTAGTGTTCATTTTAACACAAGCTGTTAAAGTTTCCTATTCCATAGCATGTCTGACTTCCAGGTATTATACATAAAATTGCTGACTTTGCAGTAGTATTAATGTTATCATACCTAGGATTTGAGGTATGCAGCACAATAAAAGAGGTCACAAGGAAGGAGCAGAAGTGAGCCCTGTGTTTCTGGTCTCCTATAAGCTAGATCTATTCAGAAGAGATGCTGAAATGGAATTCCCTGTTTAAGCAGGCACTCAGACTGCACTCACATTAAGTAGTCCCCTGCGCATCTCCTGAGCAGGAAGGAGGACTGCTTTTCAGTAAGCAGTTACCTATATATATGCAATGTATATGCAATTTTTGATAAGCTTATAAGTAAACTAGAAAATAAAGTACAATTTATAAGCAAAAACTACAGGTTGGACTTCTGTGATATTAGAGATAGTTCAACAGCTGAGTTATTTATCTCATTGCCAGAAGACTGAGGAAATAAAGCTGAATTGTCAGAAATATATCCAAGTCTCTGTATTCTAAGCACTTCTTTCTAAGACAACATCAGTGCCAGATATTGCTGGCTCTTGGTGTGATTGTCTGAGGTGAAATTTTTCACCTGGGGGTGTTCTGAAAAATGTGCCAATAGCTCCCCCAGAAACTAGTCCTAGTCATAATTTGAGAAGGCATATGCAAAGATACCTGATATACTGGGTACCTCACTAAAAATCAACTTGTTAGATTGGGTTTTGTCTATAAAACAATGCTTTTACAAGAATTTTTTACCAACATCTTAATGGAAAAGTTTAAGTGTTATTTAGATGAGGGAAATCTAACTTCTTGCACTCTTATCAAAAATCTTTGAATACATACACTTAATTTATATGGACAAATGTGAAAATACCCTAAAACCTGCCTCTTAAATGGATCCTGTGTCATGTGTCTGCATGACATGATGCAATGACTTGTATTTTGGTAACACAACTATATAAATACTCTGTCTTACTACTAAACCCAGAATTTTTCTCATTAATCTGTCAGTTCTTTCCATGAAGGAGAAGAGAATACAGAGTATTATGGACATAAAAGATAGCTGTGTCTTTTCTGCAAAATTTGGTGAACATGTTAATCTGAAAGTCTTGTTTATTGCTGTAATCTTCTAGGAAAATGTACCAAACTAAATATCTAGAGAAAGTAAAAAGCAGTGTTCCTCTTTGTGGTATTTAATGTGGTCCATCATATGAGCAGTGATAACGTAATTATGCAATTATTGGTATATTTTCCCTCTGGAGGCCTTATGTAGATGATTACCAGTGCACCTTTTAATGAAATTGCTACTATTTGATAAAATTACTGCCAAGTCTTGAAATAATTAGAATTCGCATTGCTGAAAGTCTTACATCTCCTTCCTCAGTTGAGCCTTTTCCAAATAGGCATTAATTCAGATTGCAAAACGATTTACAGTTCTCCAGTTTTCTCATTTCTCTTCATTAAAATTACCTTTTCACTGCATTTCAGAAAACATGCTTTCAAGCCTATGTTGCTCATTATGAGGAACATTCGTTCAAAATGGAAGTTGAAAGACACTGCACCTTTTAATGTAAATGTCAGCAAAGAGAAGTGAGAAGAAAGCCATTAAAGGAATAGATGGGGTGCATGACAGCTGAATATGAATACACTATGCATTAGTGTGCTTCTTCATTCCTCCTAATCATTCTCCATACTTACTTCATAATTTGTTTATTTATGTGTCTAACAGCTGACAAAACTAACTGTGGGAACAGCTGGTTAATAAGTAATTTTGGAAATTAGAGGGAAGAAAGCAATAATTCAGTAAGAGTAAGGATCAGTCTAAATGTATAAATTTCAATATTGACAAGTGCTGTGGCATACAGTTGCCTTTTTTTTTTTTCCCCAATCTACATGTGTGTGTACATACATACATATTTAGCTGTACTCTGTATTTCTCTTTGAGTAAGAATTATCAGGTAGTTGTAAGCACAGACCATTCTAGTTTTTTTAAAAAAAACAAACCAAACAACCTGGCAGGTCAGACATGCAGTGGGTTTGGTTTTATTCATTAATACATTGCCTGTAGATTCCTTCCATGGTGGGAAGTTTATGTATAAGAGACCGCAGTGCATCAATGTAATATAATGAAATTAATTAATCACCTAGCCTAGGTTGTCACATGTAGTGCTTCAAGATAAGTGACTGGGCTGCCGTAGTGCACATGGTACTCCTTCAAAAAACAAACCCCAAAAGCCCCAAAGTTGTGACTTCTCAAAAAAAGGAGGATTCAGGGAGGTACCATACTCAGCTGTGAAAGAAACATGGTGCTTGATCCTGCTGTAGCCATTTAGTCTGTGTGCTAAACTAGAATTATATTCAGCTGCATGTCTGCCTTTGACAAATGGCTCTATTTGCGGACTGAAGGATGCCTGTCAGAAAGGGCAAGCTGCTCAGCAAGGCAGCAACAACAGCCTGTTTGCATGGCTGGATTTTCCTCACCCCAGCAAAGGATATAAAGCCAGTGGGGAGGAGGAAGGTGTGTTTGTGAATCTGAAGGTTCAGTTGCTTCCCGCAGCCCCTGGCCTTGAGGGGATGCATGCATAGGGCTGCTCTCACATGGTTTTGAGGGTCATGTGAGGAATCTGCTCTGCTAAGCCCAGGTCTGAAGTGCTGAAGCAAAGTGCTGTTAGCTACATCACTAATTGGTGTGACAAGACCCCCTGCAGGAGCATCTGCTGGCTTC
Source organism: Pycnonotus jocosus (assembly GCA_013400435.1). Taxonomy (NCBI): domain Eukaryota; kingdom Metazoa; phylum Chordata; class Aves; order Passeriformes; family Pycnonotidae; genus Pycnonotus; species Pycnonotus jocosus. The sequence goes on from VWYP01010662.1 coordinate 340,309, forward strand.
CACCCACAAGCCAGTGGTTGTCCCAGGTGCTCATGGTTATCCTGCCTGAACATTCTGTGAATGTTTCTCTTGGAGAATGGGATGTACAGGGTCTGTAGAGTTGGCTGGATTTGTCTTCTTGCTACCTGTCTCTGATATGGGCTGTTCCTGATTCATCACATCTTGTTCTGAGGGGTGCATAACCTCTCTCCAGATGTAGCTGGGAGTCCCTTCAGTCTCCTGAGCTCTTTTCTCTGCAAGTGGTAAGCACCAAGTGCTTCTTACTTGTTCTGTGAAGTGCCCTGCCAGGGCATGAGTTGTGTCATGAGGCAGGTCTGTGTAGGTGCAACCCCAGACTGTGGAGCTGAAAGGTTACCATGGGCCTTCACTGCAAAGGGGGCTGCCTCACAGCCACAGCCTGTGTAGTTCCCCATGCTCATGCCTCCACAGATGATAAAGACAGCCTTTGTTCTAACCTCCTGCTGCTTCCTCTTGGGTTTGCCATGGGTGGGAATCAGCTGGCTGGTTCCACACTTGCTCTTTGTGTGGGAGATCTTCATTTCTCCTTGATGCTGTTTGCAGATGGAGTCAGCTTGGCTGTGCCTTTGAGTGCTGTGCTGGTGAGCTCCCGCCTCCTGCTCTCCACAGTGCCCTTCCTCTGCCCTCTTCCCTTTTGGGGTGAGGGGCAAGCAGGGCTGGGTGGGAAGGCAGGGGTTACCCTCATGCAGCTGGGTAAAACTCAAAGCCCTCATTAATCCTCTACACTAGTCTTCTGCTTAGTAATATATAGCTTCCAAGAATCAAAAACTTTGGATTGAGCACAAGCTCGTGAGCTCTTAATTTTTGCTTGGAAAACACAACATTTAAGAGTCTGTTGGTTAGCAGATAGCAGCAACCCTGGGAGATGGGTTAGAAACAAACCGCTTAGTTTTGCAGGGAGGCGTAATCAGCCTAGACTTAAGTATGTGTCCAGTGACAGATAATTTTTCAGTCTCTGAAAAGAAGTTGGGGTAGAGGAGACAGTCAGCAAGGATTTGTCTGTCAGATATGCTGAGAGTCCATGACACTTGCAGGGACAATCATGTATTGGGTATTTTTTGGTGTATGTCTTTGAGGAAGACACTAGTGTGGGTGTTGGTGTGGATGGTTTCTTTTGCTAGCCACCTTTTCCACCACAGCCTGGCTGAAATGGGATCTCATGTAGCTTTCAGATTAAATAATTTAAAACTGACATTTGCCATTGCTAAACTTTCATCTAGCATAAGGGAGAGTGTCTGTTTAGTGAAGTGGAACAAAACAAGTAAGCATATGATAGCATCTCTCGTTTGAAAAATCTGGGAGATTTTTTACATCAGAGTAAATTCAAGTTGTTCCAGTGCAATTAACATGCAAGTTTGACACTTTATATTTTTCCTTGGGGCATGAAATGGCAGGACAAGGAAAATGTGATTGGAAGGATCCATCATCGCATATGTCATAGTGGCTTTAACAAATAGGAGACAGAGTTGGAAAGGTGATATTCCTCAATTAGACCTATGTGTAAATATTCTAGAGAAGATTGAGCAGGCTTCTGACTAGGACCTATGCACTTGTATAAATGAGATAGCTTTGCTTCTGCTCTTCTTTCAGACCTGCAAGGGACTTTTGTGTCTGAAAACATGTTCATTTTTTCCAGCAGTGCTGGGTATGCTGAAAGAGGATATTACTTCCCTGCAAGCCATGTCTTGCTGATATCCCTGGCCCATTGCATCTACAACAGTGCCACCACTTTAACTGATAAAGCATATCTCTTGTTTCTGCTCTCTTATGTTGTTGTAGATGAAAAACCACGTTGACTGAGGTCTGTGTGATAGCCCTTGAAATGAAACCAGTGCCCAGAATGCATAGGCACTGAAAAAAAAAATAGTCTCTCCAATTGTATCCAATCCCCACAATCTTACACAAAAGTTGTGGACATTTTGTCACTTGAAGTTTAGCTGCTCTGTGCATTTATGATAGAAAAACGTTAACTGCTTTAGAAATCATGGTCAGGATCAGGTCATGGTCAGGTCACTGTTTTCGTTGTGCCATGTTTGTACAGCTTAAATGATGATGAGTATGAAGGTTATGGATAACTGCAAGGAGGAAAAGGCAGAAACTGAGAAGAGCCTGCCATGCCCTTTCAATGTGTCCCAGCCCTTGGGGAGGCAGGTTGAGGGATTTGCCCTTGCTAAGCAGCAATGAACCTGTTGGCAGGGCACTGCCGGTCCTGTAGGCTTGGCAGAGAGGCTGGTACTGGATGTGAGCAGGTTGTGACTGCACTGTGAAGCTGCACTCTGCTTCTGCCTTGGGAGATGTTTGACACGACTCGAAAGTGGAAGGGCGTGGGATAAGGCACAGGGTTTTTTGTTTTGTTTTTCTTTGGAAGCAATCAGCTTTGTCATAGAGCTGCCACAAACTTCTTGTTCCTTTCAGTGTTTAGATAAGAGTTGAAAGGGGAAGCGGCCACAGAGAGACTAACCTGTTGGCCTAAGGTTGTTCAGGAAATCTGTGGCAGAGCTGGGAATAAAATCCACAGTGTTTGACTCTCATTTTATTCCATGGCAGTCCCACATCCTTTCTTTGCTTGGCAGCTGGAGATGGTTTCCAGTTGCTTGTGAGCTTGATGTGGACTTGAACCTGATGTGCTCTTCCATGCTACAGGAGTGTTGTGCTGAGGCTGAAAAGCTCCAGCATAAACTATTTTTTCCCAGGATGGGTCACTCCTTAGTCAGAGCTTTTGTTGTTTGCACATCCCTTAATTGTTACAGGAACATTCTGCTGTCCTTAATCACATCCCTGCAATTTGACCTGCATTTCCTATCAGTATTATCTAGAGCTGTTTGATTTTCTAATTCCTCCAGCCTGATTTTCCCAGATGTTCCTTCTGCATGCAAAATTCACAACTGCTCTACTCCTCCTCTTTCCTCCCTCTCCCTTCATTTTAATGTATTCATATATTCTTTTTTTTCAGTTACACAGCCTTGTTCTCAAGTGGTTCCAGCATTGTAGTTTTTAACTCAAGTTTGTTACATTACAAGGAGAAGTTAGGGTTGTGGAAGTGAAGCTCTTCAGCTGTAGGACTCAAATTTAGTATATCTAAAATGGAACTTGGGTTGTCCAACTCTGAGCGTATAATTTTTTTGGTTTTTTGTTTGTTTGTTTGTTTGTTTTTAAATTGGGAGTTATTTGCCAGTATCAGTGTATTTTTGTTAGCATATAATAACTACACCCTCTAGTTGCCCTTGAGGACAGCTCTAGAGGGTCATCCAGAATCCCAGTGTGGTACTCTGGCTACATGGTTTGTGGAGAATGTTGAATGTCACGGTGGATCCACAATCTGTGATTGACAGTGGGGTCATCTGCCCCACTTGGGACCACAGGACCCATGTGGGCAGAAGACAGGTTTCCTCTCTTCTCCTTGTCCTGAGTTGTTCCCGTGATCAGGTGGGCCTCATTGAGATGGGGACACTCAGCTAAATATTGAAGTACTACTCCACTTCCTTTTCAAAGGTGTAAAGAGGTGGAGAGAGGGTGGAGGCATGCCCAGGTGTGAGGGTAGATAAAACAAAGTAAGGATGCGTATCCACACCTGGAAAACTTCAGTTGGGATATGGCAGTGGGTTGGTCCATCCCATTGCTCAGAAAGTTCACTAGTCCTGCTAGTGACTGGTAAAGCCATGATGCTGCCTGAGCTGAGCATAGAGCTCTGGGAGGAGACAGCAGACGCTGTATCATGGGGTTTGGCACTTGGAGATCCCTTACTATCTCTAGCATATATACTGCCAACACCACTGATTTCTGAATTATGAGTCTTGGTGTTGTGGCTGTGGTTACATGGTTGATGTTACTGGAGTCCCCAAGAGCAACAGGGGGCCTGGAAAGAGCCCCATCACTCAGGTGCCATATAAATGGAGCAGTCTCAGACATGAGTCTGAGAAAAGATGAGGAGAGAGCAGATGGACACATGGCGTGGGGATTAGTGCACTGGATTACAAGTTGTTAGTTAAACTCTCAGATTTCTGTCACTTAATTATTCCTCCAAAAAGAAGATACAAAGTCATTCTCATCTTTCTAAACACCATTTTAATTCTGTTTTTAAAGACAGATGATATTTTAGTGCATAATACAGAGCTAATCTAATAGTCATTGTGTTTACAACTGGTTGTCCCTACTCTATCATAGTTTTTTTGAAGAGGCATTATTTCCAGAAGGCAAAAGAAAGAAACCCTTTACACTCTGGGAATCCTTTGCACAAGGCATTATTCAATTTGTAAATTGTTTTGCTGAGAATTCATAGACTGTGTAAAAGCAACCATAGCAAAATAATCTCAAAATATGAGTGATGCTTCACTCATTGTGCTAGTTTCCTCTTTTTTCTTTTTTTTTTTTTTTTTTTTTCCCAGCTCTGCTACATAATGTATTTCTTATGCCTCTGGACAGATCAGGCTCTGCTGTGTTGTTTACTACCTCTAAAAACTTTGCGATAACTTGCTAGATGGTCCAGCTAGCAAGTGTTGCAAAAACTTGATCTCCTAACCCACATGAATAGGATGAGACCTAGGGGAAAGAGTAGGTAAGAGTCATAAATGTTCCATAAAAATATGAAATTATGTTTTTCTAATCTTTCTGGCATTTATTTTTTGTGGGATACTTTTTTATCTGTTCAGTCATGTGAGTTTATATAAGGAATTAGTGGAACTCCTGGAAAATTTCTGGTGGTGCTGGAAAAAACAGGCACTGGTGGACTCGTCTATTGGATTTAGCACTGGTAAATCTTAATCGGAGGGAGATGGGGAGAGAGCAAGGGTTTCCTCCAAAACCCAGACCATGAACAAAGTAATTAGTCTCCGCAGGTGATCTGACCATCCTTTGCTTCCTACTCTGTGGTGGATTTGTCAGGAAGAGAAGCAGTTACCTGACCTGATCTTAATCCAGTATATACCTTAAGAACAACTAAAGCTGTGAGATGAGTGAATTAAGTCTGGAGTGTATAACCTCATCCCAAGTACTTATCCGATTGTTTTTCCTGAACGTCTGTTGTTATCTATGTGGGTAGGGAAATTCAGCCTCTGAATAGAGCCGCAGTGTGTTTTTGCATGCAAGTGGTGTTGGGTTTTGAGAACTGTTCCGCATGGCTCAGGCATGGCTGTTACACGTCCAGCCCAGCTGTGCAAAGCTGTGCTGTGCATCAGAGGGACATGGTGGTGAGTATTTGTAGGACTATTGAGCTGGCCATCATAAGGGGAAGGGTTTGTTACTGCAGAACCTGTCAGCATTTATGCACAACACAGTGATATGTATAGTTTGACAAATCTATCCTCAGGTAGCAGGTCAATTATGACATTAAGCTTTACACTTCTACCTCTAATGGTTTGCAGTCATTTTCTTCTGCAAACCTGTTGGTGATACCCTACACTTGACCTTGGCACACTCCTGTGCCCTGGGGTTCCGTGCTTGGGTTTGGCGAGGAGAGAAGGCTGATCCACAGGACTTCACAGGCCGGTTTTGTCTGGGCTGTTTGGAGCCTGCACTTAACCCGTGTGTTGTTATGGGGCTGGATAAACCCCCAGGAGGGAAGTGGAGGGAGCAGTTCAGCAAGCCAGGCTGGCTTGGCATTTCCTCAGGGGCAAGTAAATGAGTTTGTTCTCGGTGTAGCTGTGGACACTTGGAATGAAGCCAGCTCTTGGTGCAGCTGAGGCTGCTGCCGAAGGAGGGGGAGCAGAGCTCAGGCCGGCAGGCTGGTGTGCTCATCCCTGCTGCCTGCACCGTGCCAGGGGCTGGGAGCTGAGGGCAGGCCACAGCAGCAGGTTGCCTTGTGCCGGTGAAGGAGGGCTGCCCTGTGGCCTGGTGAGGACACATTCTGGTGTTTGCTCCATGGCATGGTCTCTGTGACCTGCCCAGGACTGTGCTCTTCGCGACAGTGGGCAGTAAGGGCCATCCCAGTCCGGCTCCATGTGCACCTCCCAGGCAGGGCCCAAGCTGAATGCCAGTGAAGTTTGTCCACATCTTCTGCTTTCTCAATCCTCCCTGACTTGTCTGTTAAGCTAGTGCCAGGATAGCTATACCACACCACACTTTTCCTGTTTTATGCAGCTCGTGTAATTTATCACTTGAACTACTCTGTGGTCTGTGGGAAGCAAGCAGAGTAGTCTTCCAAAGAGGTCCCCATGAAGGGCCTGCCTGGTTGTTCAGGAGCCCTTCTCAGAGGTCTTTGCCCTCTGTCTTTTCACATGCCAACAGTTCCTGGCTCTGATCTGAGGGGTTTGAAAATCAGAAGTCTTGCGTCAACCTCACCATCAGGCACCTCTTTGCCCAGGGCAAAGGATTTTTCCAGCTTTCCTGTTTACCATGCCACTGCTGGCTGGGGCTTGTTCTTCTGAGACCTTGGACTTTCACTCTTCTTGAGCTACTGTACCACAGCTCCGACACATACCTGCACTTTGAGGTAGCAGATTTGAAATTAAAAGTTGTGGTTTTTTCTGGCAATTTTTATTTCTAGGATGGTTGTTTATTCGATCAGTCATGGAAGCATATAGGCAGGATTAGTGGGCCTCATGTGGAAAATTGCTTGGTGACACTGGAAGAATGAGTGCCAGTTGACTTTAACACTGATAAATTCTAATTCCAAGGAGGGCTCCTTTCAGACTACAAACAAACAAAGTAATTAGTCTCCACAGGTGGTCTGACCATCCTTTGCTTCCTACTCTGTGGTGGATTTGTCAGGAAGAGAAGCAGTTACCTGACCTGATCTTAATCCAGTATATACCTTAAGAACAACTAAAGCTGTGAGATGAGTGAATTAAGTCTGGAGTGAATAACCTCATACCAAGTACTTATCCGATTGTTTTTCCTGAACGTCTGTTGTTATCTATGTGGGTAGGGAAATTCAGCCTCTGAATAGAGCCGCAGAGTGTGTTTTTGCATGCAAGTAGTATTTTCACTGGCATGACTCTACTACCACACACGGATGTTGTAGAGTCTTGTACAGCTGTGAAACATGAGCAAACAGCACAGTTGTTGTAACGATCACTCGGAGCACTGAAGAGCTATTCTGAAATGGGAAGGGTTTGTTACTGCAAGATCACCTCAGTACTTGAATATGTTTTTCTGATGTTCAAGTAGGTCAGAAACAGTGAGAATTTATCTGTGTTTTTGACTATGAACTCCATTTTTGTAGGCTCACTAAGACTTTCAAATCATGCGTATGCTAACCCAGCAACCTCCCGATCATCTTGCCCTAAACAGTAGAGCCAAGGAAGCCTGAATGTGCCCCTTTCTCTGTGCAGACAGTTAGGAAGTGGTTGGGAAATGTGAACTGGAGCTGCTGATTTTACAGAGGTTTATTTTGTGAAAGTGTTTAAAATGTACTAGGCCATATTCAGTGAAAAAGAATCTAAATGGTCAATTAGAGCAGCTTTGGTGTCTGGGAGATTGGTGCCTCAGTGAAACTAATTTGGTCATATTGGGATGGAAACTTGAAGAATATTTTGCATGGGGTTTTTTTTTAATGTAAGAAATGTTGAATTGGCACTTCAGGTAAAGAAACAAGCAAGTATGGAAAACATGTCTTCATTAAACTGGACACTTCTATTTCAAGAGTATGCATGAAGCATATGAATACATGAGAGAGCAGTTATAAAAAGATAACTGTTGAGCAAGAAAACTTTAGTTCTTGGCAACATACTGAGTAAATGACAAAGAATGATTAAAAGTGCTGCCATGTAGGATCAGATTCATATGTTCTTGAATTTAATTTTTAAATAGCTTGGGTCTGTTCCTGTTCAAAAGCCAAAACATTGCAGAAAGTGGTGCATCTGAAACTTCAAAAGGTTTTTTAGAGGACAGTTTCCACCTGCACTGGTTATTTTCTCTGTGTGCCAAAGGTCTTAAAAGCCAAAAGGTGTCTCTAGAATTGCACAGTGCCATTGCAGCTTAGTATTTTTAAGAAATAATTCCCAAAATATTAGTTGTACATTTACAGCTAGAAAGAATAATTTTGCTGCAGGAAAAAAAGAGACTGTTGTATTGACAGACATTCTATTTTGTGCTTTTTTTTTCCCAGGTGGTGCACTGTCCCATGCAGAGTCTTCACAGGTTGTGAATAAAGGGGAGGAGTTAAGGCTGACATGCAATGAGGAGGGACCTGTGACTTGGAATTTCCAGAACTCACACCCTTCAGCAAAAGCAAGGAGTTCCAGTGAGAAAGTGTGGTACACCAGAAATGCAACAGTCAGAGACATAGGCAGATACACATGCAGGAGCAAAGCGGGTATTGTCTCCTCTTACTATGTTTTTGTTAGAGGTAAGTATCAATGAAGGCATTATTTTTGCTTCCTACCCCTTCCTTTCACACCCCCAGCCCCTGCCATCTCTACTGCCAAAATAATAGGAATGTAAATGTTGGAGGACAGAATGAATTTGAAGTACAGAGGGAGAACACAGTCTGGTAGAAGAAATCTTCCCTGTCCAGCAGGAAGAAACCTCGTTCTCTATTCGCTTGCAATGGCCTTTGCCAGCAGCACAAAGTTCTTGATGAGTTCCTCTTTACATCCCCATTAATTTTGTGGTGAAGTTTATCCAAGTTCCCTTTCTAGATGCTACCTAAGTGACCTGATTCAGTTTTATGAGTCAGTTATACAGTGAAGAAACAAGAAATGTGTAGAAATGTCTTTTTAATTCTATGCCATCTATCAGTATGGAGACACATAAAGTTTGGTCACAAGCTTTTAATTTACTGAGGCAGTCAGCCTAAAGGATTTGGTTTTTTGAGATTCTGCTCCCAGGCCTAAGCCAGCAAACATTCATGATTCCTCTGCCTTCAGCTTCTGATCTACCTTGTGACTGATCAGAAATGTCTCAGACAGGAAAAAAGTGCTTCTGCTCTGACACATTTCTCAGTCGTTAATTACTCTTCTTTGTGCAGTGTTTTCTTCAGATTTCCTCTCTGCTGATGTATGTCTACATCAGCTGCCCCTGAGCTCACAGTTTACCATGCTTGGCATTCCATTTACTTCCCGAGGAAAACACTTATTTTGCTTCTCCTTCACACAGCTTTGATGGTCTTCCTAACCTGTTGATGGAAAAAGGTCCTATGGCATCCACTTTCTTGAAAACAGCATTCCTTGACTAACGGGTTGTCTGAGTCCCTTCTGAACCCTCCTAGTCCTTACAGAATTACTGCAAGGTTGTTCTCCAAGACAGGGAGATACCAGCATAGCACAGCAAAGGTTATTTTCTCAAGGGAAGATATTTGGCAGAGAGGCCACACAATTTAAAGAGTGCTCCTTTAACTGCTCCTGAATTCTGCAAATAGCCGTCCAGCTAGCATGAAAAAGTTTTCTTGACTTTCTGTTTTTCTCTGAGACTATGACTATGACTATGACTACCCAGAATCTGACGTGTATTTTACTTATATATGGTAAACAGTCTTGACTTTACCATGCCCTGATGGTCGTGGTAATTATCCCAGACAGCTGTGATCATAGAGACGTTTTTGCTTTCCATTACATGAGTGACTCCTTCACCTCAGGATAGGAGGCAGCTCTCCTGAGCATGCTTACCAAAGCATCAAGGAAGTTGTGTGGATCTCAGGCAATATGTTATTATCTTTTTGTCTCAGTTGTGTGAAAAACTTGCAACCTTAACTTTGACAAGTTCCTGGCTGTGAAATAAGTATGTTTGTGGGTTTGACCATCATTTTGCATCAGGAGTGGTTTAATGACATCTTACATCACCTGCAAGATGCTGCCATATGCTCTGCTGCTTGTGGGATTGCCACAAACACCCCACTATAGTTTTCTGCTTGTAAAGGTGGGAGTGAAGAGAGAACAGGACCAAGAACCTCGATCCTGCATAGTGCCACCTAAAATGGTGGCATCTGTTGATATCTTATGTTCTTCTGAACCTACTAAATCCAAATTTCTTCTGTTTCTGAGACCAAGAATGACGCAATGTTGACAGACTGTGGATGTGTACCTGCTTTACCTTTCTGTTTTGTCAGAAAGTACCTGTGTTGTATCTGTAAAAGCATTTTTTTTCCTGGTCCAAGCAAGCCTAGTTCAGACTCCTGCGTAAGAGAGAAAAATCTCTTGATTTTGATCTCAGGTCTTTCCAGACGGAAGCACTGATAAGCGCTACCAAATCTTGTGTTGGAAACCTGCAATGTGGCCAGAAGGCAAGTGCAACCCAAGATGTCCCTGGGGTAGAAGGCCGTGAAAGGAGGAACATGACCATGAGCAGCCTTTTTTGTATCTGGATTCTCTGTAGGAATTCCTTTCATGTCTTCTCACTGTGCTATTCCCTTCCAGACAAGGATTGAAGATGCAAGGGGAGCACCTCTGCAATTTGTCTTGCTTCAGTCAAGGCCTTCCCTGCAGTTTCAGCTATTAGTGAAATAAGTCTTTGTTCCCGCTATTTTCAAAGATTTCTTTTTTCTTTGTGTGTTTGCGGGGAGCCATACTTTCTGCCTAATGAAGACATCTTGGTTCTGTCCATACTGGAGAAAGGGGACTGAACAGAAAATAATCAGTTATGTGTGTTAGCAGGGACATTTAGATGAGCACTTTTAATCTATCCTCTTCCAGCTCAGAAGTGACAGCTAATCATAGCATTTCTTTTAAGATCTCTGTGTGCAAAATGTCACATTTTGATTCTATTCAGAAATTATTTACTTTTTAAAAATTTCTTAGTGGTCTACATCCTATAATTCTAGACTGATGCTTCAAAACCTGTAGTCTGTGGGGCTTCTTGGGTGGTAATACCAGATTCAGCTAAAGCTACACCCTCACTCTAAGCTAGAAACCAGGCAGTAACTTCTCTGTTCAGTGATGAGGAACCCCTGATGTAGTGAATTGCTTATATAAACATCCCAGGCTTCATTTTCAGCCTGGTACTTTTTGTCTTAAACCAAATACACATTGTCCATCATCTTAAACAAATTCTCTCCGTCTTCCTTGGTAAGCCCTGGTTTGTTGATCTCTAATCATCCAAGTTATAAGCATGTTTGCAAAAAAGAAAGAAAACTTTTCTCTCTGTTTTTTGTTTTTCTAATGCATTCTACTCTGTAGAGAGGGCAGATGGAATCTGAAATAAACTTTTACAGAGTGTTTGTCACACACATTCCTTTATTTTTGTGTTTGCCAGCTTCTTAGCATTTCAAGGTCATGACATATCATGGGCTTCAGCTTTCATTGTAGAAGTGTTTAAAGTACTATATGTTTGTGTGCTGTGGTTTGCTGAGATGAAATGTTATAGGAGAGTTACCTTGTGAAAGATTGCGTGATGGTTTTTCAATCAGATATGCTTGTATGTTTGTATGCCCAGTTTTTCTTCTAAGGAGGCTAAAAATAATCTATGCTTTCAGGGAGTGGAGAGAAAGAGAGAAGTTGTTTGCTGCTTCCTCTGGTAGCAATGTGTTTTCATTTAGATTATGTATTTTACAGAAGTGAAAACCATTATTTAGGTGCTTTTCAACTTCCATTTGCTCATAAATTTCTTTCAAATCCTCCTGTGGGCATGAAACCTTACAGCCCTGCCACTAGCTAAAAGCAAATTATTTCTAGTGGTCTGTGAAAGTCTGTTTACTGTTGTGGGGATATTTTAGACCTAAACAAGGCAAAAAATGCGCTCCATCTCTGAATAAAAAAGCAGTAAGATTATTTTTAGTGCACATGATTCCTTAGTGTATCTGGTATTGAATGCTAGTGCATGTCTTTTTTTGTGCTGCTCTTTGAGGAGAAAATTTAATGTCTCTTGGTAAACATGAGACAATACTAAGTTTTACTGGCTGAAAGTAAAACTTTCTTTGACAAGTGCCCAGTTGTAGAATTCGGGTTGTCAGAAGTTCCCATGCCAGCTTGTCTGACAGATCATTATGTTTCTCACAGATCCAAATGTGCTCTTCCTTGTTGATTCTCTGACCTATGGAAAAGAAGACAGTGACATCCTCCTAGTGTGCCCACTAACAGATCCAAATGTTACGAATTTCACACTGAAAAGATGTGATGGCAAACCTCTCCCCAAAAATATGACATTCATTCCCAATCCCCAGAAGGGCATTGTTATAAAGAACATACAGAGGTCGTTCAAGGGCTGCTACCAGTGCTTGGCCAAGCACAAAGGAGTTGAGAAGATATCAGAGAAGATCTTCCTGAATGTGATACCAGGTAACACAGGATTTTTTGCCTTCTTGTAGAGAACGTGATTCCCAGGAGGTGTAGAGAGGGGCTGTGAAGCTTCACTGCTGTCCAAAGGAAAGTGGTGAGCCTAGAAACTTGTTTTGGGCAAGTTGTGTCAGGGCACAGGTTGATCTCGTGACATTTAGCCTTGTGGCTGTGCTCAGATGGTTTGGCCATGATGAGCTTTATTTTCTGTTCCTGGTGATTTCCAAGCATTTTTTTCATCGTTATAAGAAATGTGAGTTATGCTGTTAAATTCTGAGACAAACCAGCACCCTGAGGTTTGTACAGGTTTGTGCAGGCAAAATTATTTCAGTGCCTGGCTCCTGTGTCTGTTGCCCACAAGTGACAGTAGAAGGAGCTGATTGATAGCGTTGAAGAAGAGGGATTTGGTGGAGAGGCAGAGCTTGTGGAAGGAGAAGGTCTTTGTCTTCGTATTATTGAGTGAAGATGGTCACAACAGCAGCTGTGTGCATAGAAAAAGATGGGGCTGAGGTGCTACATGCAGCACTATGTTTGGCAAACCTGTTGGTGATACCTACACTTGACCTTGGCACACTCCTGTGCCCTGGGGTTCCGTGCTTGGGTTTGGTGAGGAGAGAAGGCTGATCCACAGGACTTCACAGGCCGGTTTTGTCTGGGCTGTTTGGAGCCTGCACTTAACCCGTGTGTTGTTATGGGGCTGGATAAACACCCAGGAGGGAAGTGGAGGGAGCAGTTCAGCAAGCCAGGCTGGCTTGGCATTTCCTCAGGGGCAAGTAAATGAGTTTGTTCTCGGTGTAGCTGTGGACACTTGGAATGAAGCCAGCTCTTGGTGCAGCTGAGGCTGCTGCCGAAGGAGGGGGAGCAGAGCTCAGGCCGGCAGGCTGGTGTGCTCATCCCTGCTGCCTGCACCGTGCCAGGGGCTGGGAGCTGAGGGCAGGCCACAGCAGCAGGTTGCCTTGTGCCGGTGAAGGAGGGCTGCCCTGTGGCCTGGTGAGGACACATTCTGGTGTTTGCTCCATGGCATGGTCTCTGTGACCTGCCCGTTTTCCTTGGAGGTGGGGCAAGAGGTTGAGGAGTGAGGATCATCTCAAGTGTGGAGTTTGCTGTGGCAAGTTTAAGTCTTCTTTTCCTTAGGATTTGGAAATTCAGCATTGTCACTTTCAGTGTTATAATTACTGTGCTATAGTGTTCACTCCTTACTGGGTTCACCAAGTAAAACTCCCACTTTCTCCTTGGCTTAACATTTAAATGCATTAGAGATGCTTTGGTGGGTAATGTTTTTGTAGTTACAACCGTGGCACTCAGACCCTCAGATGTGAGCTTCTGGTGCAGACAGTCTGAAGAGGCATCTGTGAAATAGGGAGCTATGCAGGAGTATTGAGACACATGAAAGCTATGATAGCACAGGGAGTGTTTATGTACAGCCTTTCTCAAAACAATGAGGGGCTTTATGGACTTAGGGCTTTTTTTTGCATGTCCAGAGATGTTTCTGGCAGATGAGAACACAGAGTGCCTTCTGCATGGGCATCCTCCTGTCACTTGGGTGCTGCTGAATGCTGAGGGGGATTTTGTGTCAGCCTTTATATCTGAAGAGAGCAAACGTGTTTCTTTGTTCTCTTCTGTAGCTTCTTACAGCAACATGAAGAAAACATTATTATAGAACGAATGGCTGAGAAGCATGGGGTTTTCCTAAGTTTTGTATAATTTACCTAAGATAACTACAAAAGTTGTGTCAGAGGCAGAAAGAGAGTCTGGAAGACCTTATGTGATACATGCTGCATTCACAGTTTGTCTTCTGCCCTAGTGGGAAGATAACTGGAGTATAATAAAAGAGAAAATTTGAAGAAACAATGAAGAAAATAGAAAAACAGACCACAAAGGGAACAGAGGAAGAGCTGAAGAGCTTTGCACAGGCAGAGCTCTTACACATAATCCTCAGATACACCTGAGTGTTGACAAAAGACATCCTGAAGCAGAACAGGGTACAGCTACCCCATGTCTGCACATCAACCCCTGTATTTTGGGTGACAAACTGCGAGCCATCACTGTAAGCAGAGGTTGTGGTTTCAGGCACAGGTGCAGAAGTCCTTGAGCTGTACCTGTCCTTCCTAGGCTGTCCATCAGGTGCTTTTCAGGGACCTGTTCAGACAGTACTTTCTGTTGGCTGTAATGTTTTGTAATTAAAACCTGCAGTTACTGCTGGGCTGCTGTTCTTCAGTGACTGACCCTCACCATATTTTCAGTTCCAGAGCGCTACTTTTTAATCACTGTCACAAAATGAATTGTCTCATTGATGGTTCAACATCATTCAGGTTTCTTCATGCAAGTTGCTATGCTCTAACAAGTGTTATCTAACTTTTAAGTGTAATTTGAAATGAGATTGAAGCAGAAATGTGCATGTTGTAAAGGAACAACTGTGTAACATGTTAAAATTTTTGAATACATCTCAGAGCCTTGATTTTATTGGAAAGTTAATTAATGACTGTTGATTTTTTATTCTTCCCGGAGTAGCTGAGACTAATGAAAAGTAATAAACTTCTAAATTGTTTTCCAGTTCACAAAACTCTTCCTGTCATTACCTTATCAAAAAGCTATGAGCTTCTCAAAGAAGGGGAAGAATTTGAAGTTACATGCGTAATCACGGATGTGGATAGCACGGTACAAGCTAGTTGGATTTCTCACAGAAGTGGGGTGAGTTCCTTTAATTGTATCATGTGTGCCTCAGCACAGTACACAGACTCTCTGTAGGCATTCACATGCTTGTCTTGGGTACCTGATGCTATGCTGATTTAGATTTGTTTTGTTTACAAAGATTCAGTATCCCACAGACTGGTGAGAGGGCAACAACTGTCCTGTGTCCATGAGGATGATTGAGAGGAAAAACATCTGCATGGGCTTCTCTTTGCAAAAAGAAATTAAAATTAGGCTCTTCAATGTGAAGTTTAGGTGACCTCTGTTGAGCTTCCTAAATATGGAAGCGTGGAGTGCCTACACATCACATTGCAATCAATGGGAGCTGCAAATATCAGCACATGGACTGCAAATTACATATTCTAGTTGTTATCATTAACAGTAAAATACCTGCTAATTAGCATGAGGTTGTGTGTGACAGGAATAGTAGTAAGCATTTGCAGGAATGATTAATTCATTTAAATTACATGGTGTGCCTCACTAACTGGAAAAGCTCTGAAAAATGAACCAGTGAACTGGCTTCTGTCTGCCAGTGATAGGTGATAGTTATTGACTGGCATCACCAAATTAAATTATTGAGAGGCTCAGTGCTCCAGGAGTTTGATACTAGCAGATACAACTATTCTGCAGAAAAGGGGCAGAGAGATCCCCTTCCCTGGTAAGCCAGTGTGCTGACAGCTTTTTGAGCTTCGAAATGAGCAGCAAACATTGGATTGTTTTTGAGAATGCTTCTTGATCTTCTGAGTGTACCCTGAAATTTAAATTAATCAAAAGCCCTTGTGAAGACCTTTTAGTAACTCCTACCATATACTCTCCCATGCTAATTGACTGATCTTTTACTGCTAGTGATAGTGACCAGAATGCATAATTCTCAGCCCATGTATATGGAAGAAATGACTCCTGTGATATTTGGATAAATCACATCTCCTCAGGCACATGACAAACAGGAGTCCTGTTCCCTGGGGCTGGGCATGCTGTGCTTAACTAATCCACCAGCTCTGGCAAAGCTGTTCTTGCTAAGAGCTTGCTGTTCCAGAAATCCCACCCCACAGCTCTGAACGTTGAGAAGGTCTAAGTGACAGGAAGGTGGCTGGGGACATGCAGATCTGCTTTTGTTCCTGTGCAGTACCTTGATCTGAGAATTTCATTTCTTCTCTCATTCCACTCCCTTCCTGTGTTACAAATTGATGAAATTGAGGCCTTCCCTTCAATTTTTTTGTGCTTTATAACTTATGTATTGTATAAAAGCCACAAGGAAAGTATTTTCCCAATAAATTTGACTTTTCTGTCCTTTCTAGTAAATAGTAGGAGCTGCTGTCTTTTAAATACTATCAAATTAAATTTTGTATTGAAAGAGAACACATAAATTTCATATTTAAGTAGATTCAGAATTACATTTTGTCTTGAATAGATGAGAGGGAAAAAACCAAAATGCTTTTTCCACGTATGACTGAAGTTATCACCACTTTGGAAAATTAGGAGACTGGCTATTATTAGCAAGCACATCCATACTAAATAGGCTTCTCTTGTGATTATTGTAAGTCAGGAGGAATCAAAATTGCATTGAGAAGCTTTAATATGTCTAGAAGCTCTTGGAACATCCAAGAATTGCAATAATTCATTTAGAAAATCATGGTAAATCCAGGTCTGCATTTGGTTTAATCTGTGTGAATTTTATCAATCTTTCCAACCATACCGAATGTCCTCACAGAGACTAACGTCGGCATCTCAAAGCATTTATTTTTCTATGCATATGTATAGAATCATGACATATTTAAGAGAATGAAGTTTCCAGTTTCCTTTAAGATTAATAAATTTAGATTGCTGTGGACCATGAATCAGAGAGGATACCAGAGGGAGGATGCTGTGTAAAGCCTGCTGCCAGCAGGGCTCTCTGCAGCATGCCTGCAATCAGGAGATGCTGTGGCCTTGGAACATAGAGCATAGAGCAACACAGTTAGAAGGAAGCCCCAGAACCTTAAAGTTTCTCTTGTTATTTGCTGGGAAGCACTGCAACCATTAGAGAGTTGCTGAACTTCAGGCACCATTCTGAGATGCAGTGACTTCACACAAGAGCTTCAGCTTCTGAGCATAAGGAAAATCAGGACGCAGTGGTCATTTTGCGTCAAGCCCTACAGTTAGAAGTGCTGTTTGTGCAAATAAAACCTTCAGTTGTTTACTTGCTCTCTCACCAATACTCACCTTAGTATTGGAAATCTAGCCAGAATGAGCTGGGTCTGATTTTGGGCACAATAGCCATGTTGCCAGGTAATGGGATCATTTGAAGAAGCTAGAGGTCTAGTTCTTTGGCTTAGGCTGGTCTCCTCCATTTGGCTCTCTTGGGGCAGGTGAGCACAGCCTCGAATTCACCCCACCCTATGTCCCTCCACTTTCATGCCTTAGAAGGGAGCTTGAGGAGGAAAAAAAAAAAGAAGGGGAGGGTGTAGGCTTTAGGAGAAGACATTATCTCCCAAAGGCAGCTGATCACACACTTGTTTTTCATGGAGGGATTCTAGTGACAGGTTTATCGTGCTGGCTTACAATTCCAGTTTAAAGTTATGAATATTAATATAGCAAAGTTATAATTACTTCTATTTTTAATTTATCTAGGAAAGATGATGCATACACAGTGTTTTAGATGTTAATTGTTTTTTACCGACAGATTGTTACAAGCAAAAGCAGAAATTTGGGTGATTATCGATACGAAAGGAAATTAACATTGAACATCCGTTCAGTGGGAGTTAATGATTCTGGAGAATTCACATGCCAAGCAGAAAACGATTTCGGAAAAACCAATGCCACAGTAACCTTGAAAGCACTAGGTAAATACTTCTTGTAGAAATCTTAATAGTTCTAAGAGCAGGAGATGAAAAATGAGAAAACTGGGGAGTCTTCACTTCCTTCTATCTCCTTTTTCTCAAACCTCAGCGAGTAAAGTTGGTTTGCTGTAAAGGCTATTGCTGACTGGTAACATGTGGGGTGGCTCAAGAAGTTGTGGTGTGTATGACTGCTTTAATTTCTATAACCCTTTGCTTGTTGTTGGAAAGTGATGCTAGAACAACCACCCAACAGTGTTTCTGTCCCTCTGGTTTGTCTCACCCTTCCTGGTTTAATCTAAAATTTAAATCGATTTTAACAAAGCAACTAATTTACCATCTCCTGGTACTATCCCTGTGCTTAAGTAATTTGGAAGCCCAAGTGCAAAGCACATCTTCAATACTTGCCTTGCAAGCATGGGGAATTTCACTGACAGTGTGTCAATGTTTCTTACATAGAAGCTGTGTTTGTACCTCTATTTAAAATAATGCTGTGAGCAACATTGTGGTGCACATAGACAGCATGAAATTGTTCCGGAGGTCACCCCCTTGTTAAACCCACTATCCATCACTTCTACATGTTTTGGATCATGTCCCTAAACAGTGAGCAAACTCCCTTCCTCCTCTTGTTTAATAACAGATGCGTTTAGAGTCTGCCGTATATTAACTTGGGTGACACACAGTGCCTTTTGAATTTTAAAGCTGCTGAAACCTGCTCATTTGATAAATTGAGTACAATTAAGGACATGTTGGTATAGTTAATAAGATCATTCTGGTCTATGTGGTTGCTACAACCATTTCAGTTCCACTCAAGGGTGCAGTAACTGAGGGAAGTGTAGCCCTGGATTCTTTTTTTCTTTTTCAAATCCGTTTTTCTGTTGCACAGACACAAACTCTGGCCACACTGCTTGTTTTGCTTTCCCTGGTAACATAAGGAAAACAGAAGCGTTTGACCTGTGTGGGTCAGATCTTCAGCAAACAGGCTTTGAGTTTTGAGAGGTTTGAGTGCCCTTAACCTTGCTGTGCTGGTTGAGGGGGTAGGGCTCCACTGACAGGGATGTTTTCCTCATTTTTTTACAGGAGAGACTATATTCATATGTAAAAGAGTGGAACAGTGTGAAGTATGAAAGAAAATCTTCTCCCTAAGGGGATCAGTGTGAAAGCTTTTATTATAAGAGGAGGGAAGTTCTTCGCTAGAGAAATTCTTAGTACTACTACATATGCAAATGTAGCTTTAAAAAGGATTGACTTTGGAAAGTCTGGGGTTTAAAATAAAGCATGGCATTATAAAAAATGGGAAATAAAATTTTTGTTTAGTAAAATACAATGTTTGTGTTTAATAAAAATTGCCAGAGAAAGAGTGGAATCTCTCCTTTCTGGGATAGTCTTCTCTCTCCATCCTCTCAAATTTGACTTAAATAAGCTCCAACTTTTGGATACCTTTCACCATTTATTGTCAAACTGACTATATTTACCTGAACTGTGCCAGCTCCCAGCGTCCTGGGAAGTGGTATATGGTGTGTACATAGAGAGAGATCTGGGTTTGCAATAAGTACTAAATCATTGTGGCTTTAACATTAGCCAAAAGTTTTACAGAAAATAATGTGTATTTTTTGTAAAATTCCTAATTATTTTTTCTATCAGTTAATTTATCTAACTGTAGAAGGTACTAGAACTGCATTACAGAGACCGATAGCATTGTAATAAAATTTTATTTGAAGGCAGTTTGGTCTGATTTTGAATATAGCTTGCATAGGGAATCCTGTGTTTATACAGGAAATTGAAAAAAGCTCTGCAAAGAATCCACAAGCCTTCAGTTTCCAGATTTGAAATCTTTTTTCTAATGATGGAGACCATTTCAGAGCATACCTGTCTGCTGTGAATTTACTTCATCCTTTCTTCAAAGCATCTGTCAAGCGCTCTGGCAGATCCATATGCTTTCACCAAGCCCCACTAGCTCCGTTTTTCCCAAGCTCGGATGCCCAGCTGGCCACAGCAGTTTGATTACTAGAAAGTGGGAAGAAGCAGGGATCTGAGATTGACTTTAGGTCTAAATTCAAGCTCTCAGTAAATGTGTTTCCTTGTAATTGCAATCTGCGTGTCAAACTGATAATTCCCTTATGAATTTCTGTAATTGGACTGAAAAACTTGTCTTTTTAAAGTGAATCCTCAATCTGATGAGTTTATTAATGAAACTAAAACCACTACAGCAAGGATGTTGTTAGACATGATATTTTGGAACGGAACTGCACAGTGATAAATGGTATCTGCCAAATGAAAGATTAAGTCCCAGCAGCAGATGTACAGAAATGCCTTAGTTTAAGATGATTGGTATCCAGGCCTGTGGACTTAGCACATTTTTCTCTAATTACAGCTTTTAATAGCTTCATTTGTAATGTTGTTCTTAATTACACTTGACAAAGAAGCCTTTAACACTCTAGTATACTGTAATAAATTATTGTAGTTCACTTTTTTCATAATGTTTCTTTCACACCAGACAGTTAGCAAGTCAAATTTTTAGAAAAATAGAAATATTTGAGTAGAATCAAACACATGCTTGCATTTTTCCAAAAGCATATAGAAGGCATTTGTCACCAGAAGATGGAATTATTTATGCCAAGGCACTCAACGCTGCTTTAAGTCCTGTGCCTCATGCTGTTTGTAGCTAATAGCCTTGGTTTTGGCAGGTGAGGGTTTAAGTTCTGCTTTGCAGATAACATTTCCTGTTTCATAGTTGAATGTTTGATCACTGATCTTGAAGTTGTCTAAGTTTGGTTAGAGTACTCACAATCTTCTAAATGGCCCTGAAATTGTTTTTCTTCTCTTCTTACAACCATCAGCTAAAGGATTTGTCCGTTTGTTTGCAACAATGAATACTACAATAGATATAAATGCAGGACAAAATGGAAACTTAACTGTTGAATATGAGGCATATCCAAAACCAAAGGAAGAAGTCTGGATGTACATGAATGAAACATTACAGAATTCCTCAGACCATGATGTCAAGTTCAAGACTGTGGGCAATAACAGGTAATGTGCATGGCTGTCGGTGTCGATTTCACTTTGGAGCAGCAGATTAGAGTCGGCTCTGGAAAGAGGAAAGTGGGAATGGTGAGAAAATTGTGACTATAAAAGATGTAGTACGTGTGGCTTGCCACAGCAACTGGTGCAAAATCTGCTGACCTACATTTGGGATAGCATCGAGCTAACCACACCATCTGAGGACCAGCATGCTGTTTATTCATGGCTCACCTGTATTCCTGTCCAATAAGCAAAAAAGAGAATTAAGGTTGGGTGTATGCAGAAACTCCCTTCACTGTCACAGCAGATCCCAGTGCTCTGGGTAAAACTTATGCTTTTGTTTCTGCTGGGCACTGTTGTGTCCTGATCCCTTGTCTTCCAAAAATCTGGTGAAGCCAGAATGTGGGTTCCCTCCTCAGAAGAGGAGAAGGTGGTGATGCATGCATGGTCTGACCCTGGTGCTCAGCTGTCCTCCAGTCACACATCTGGGTATTAGAAGTGGCAAAACTTCTGGATGTGCAGTGGTAGTTGTAAGATAAGAGTGTTTGCGTGGATGATGTCTGCAGAAAATTCCCTCCTTATTTTCCATGCAAAAATTGCATTTTTAGAGCAAGTTGTGTGTCTAAGTAATGCTTGAAATTTTTCTTTACAGTTACACAAGTGAACTTCACCTTACACGATTAAAAGGAACAGAAGGAGGCATTTACACATTTTTTGTGTCCAACTCTGATGCCAGCTCCTATGTAACATTTAATGTCTATGTGAAAAGTAAGTAAAGTGAACAGTCTGAAATATTTCATTATCACAGTCATTGTATTTTATACAACATAATGTATGCACAAGATGTCACAGTGTAGTTCGGCATATGAGAGGCTTTCTGAAGTGAAGCACATGCTGGAAAACTAAATGTCAAGATATAAAAGTGCAGAGTACTCACACAAATCCACCTACTATCCAGCATGACCTTATATTCTAGCGAATGTATTCCAGAGTTTACCAGAGAGCAGTTAGGTTGTTTATACAGAAAAAAAACCTGTAGCACCTGGAAACATGATCTCAAAAATAAGTATGTGTCATAAACCTTTTATAATTTGAGGTGGAGCAGGATACACAGGGATTATAATTTGCATTTTTGGCAACCAAGTTAAGCTTATAATTGTTCTTAATTTGTTTAAGTTGGGTGCAGAGTTTGAAAGCTTGTCAGGAGAATTACTCACATTTAGATGCCTTTTGGCATCTAAATACTTCTGTATAATAATATAAATCACCATTGTTTTAGGGAAATCTGCATAGCTTTACAAATTGTGTGTGTTGTCATCTTTGGGACATGGTTGTTAAGAAAGAGCACTGGCCTCAGTTCCAAATAGCATTCTTCAAGACAAAAGCTAAACTTCAAAATTAATTCAGTGAAACCTTCAGAAAACCCTGTCCTTAGCGGAGTCATCCTCTTAGAGTATTCCATGCACTCAGCAAATACTGGCTGCTGCTAAAGGCCAGGATTAAGGAACATCAAACCAAGAGAGACTTAGGGCCCAGCAGGAGGAATGGTATCGAAAGTAAGTGAATGTGCTGCAAATGCAATTTTGTGTTGCTGCTATGCTTTAGCAGCAATGTGTCCTTTTTTAGGCATACTTTTGTGCAGAGGACTGTCAAGACTTCCACAAATGCACCAAGTCCTTGCTGTTAACTTCTGAATTCTTCTCATTTATCATTGAAAATCAACATTTTTAGCATATCTGTTAGCGATGAAATCATTTGGATGAAAAGTCACTTGAGCTCCTTTCAGAACATGATATTTTTTCCTTCATCTGTGAATGTTGACACTTGCATTGGCCCTCCTATGTTTCCTAGCTTTGATTTCTGAGATAAGGGTACTTGTGATCTCAAATGTCCTTGGTCTTAGTGAGTGAGTGTGGGTCACAGTCATGAGGGATAGTTCTAGTGTTTTAAAGATTAATGGAGCAAAATGTTGAACCAGAAATTTTATTTCTCTGAAGGAATGGGAAAAAATTGCAGGTTGCCTATAGTCTGGGCACAAAAAACCCCACTATCTCACAGTTGGCATCATCAGGTGTCAGTTCTCAATGCAGATCTCCATGTTGCTGCTTTTGAGGCATGTGCTACTTAATAAGAGCTGAAAATCCTTGTGGATCGTGGTTAGGAAACCAGAGTAGGAAGAGAACAGAGAAGCAGAATGGACAAGGCAAGAGGGAGCGTAGACATTTCCATTCTTCTGAATGGCTTGTCCATACAACCAGCAGCATTCAAGCCTGTTTCCTTCTTTCTTCAGCTGTTGGTTTTGTAAGTAGCAAGATCAGACTTAGGATGCTGTGAGGACACTTAGGCAGTCTCATAGAGCCCATGTTATCCTGCACTTTGGCCCTGGATGGATTGCAGCCATTGGTGAAGCAATTGGATTTGATGCACTTGACTCAAAAAGTTTCTTTTGGCATTTTGACTAAGCTCTTGTAAACATTTTTTATTTGGAAAAAAGGGGCTAATAGATTGGTCTTTCTAGGGGTTGTTTTTAACAAAAACAATCCATAGAAAAGGGGTTTTCAATGACTTGTAATATGCTTATCATTTAGCTGTGAAACACAAACTGCATGACAACATGCCAGACTCCACACAGCAGAGTAAGTGCCCTGGGTGAGTCATGTATGGGTGGGTCAGATCCTGATCTTATGGTGTGTCCTCACCTGGCATTGTTGTCAGGGATTTTGCATAAATTGCTTAGATGTAGCTTGTGATGTTTACATGTCTGGGCTTCGGCATGTCATCAGCAGAAAATAACCAAACAGGTAAAACAGGATTCATAATCAGGAGAATGTCTTCACCTAAACAAATACAAATGCTGAAGCATTTGCTGAAAGGCATGAAAAACCCAATGCAGAAGTACTTGCTTGGATTTAAACATATTTTGCAATTGCATGTGCTAATCTGAAACAATACTAAATTGGTTTTAAAATAGTGTAGTAATTAATAATAAATGTATAGAGGTAAGCAGCTCTAAAATTAGGAGCCATAAAGAAAATTAGAGCTTGACAAGCAGCATACTGTACTCAGTTACAATTAAGAAACTGTAGAAATCTCCAGAGTGGCAAGGTATGGTGTATCTAGCAATTAGCAGAGGAATCTTCCAACTAGTAACTGAATTCAGTGCAAAATAATATCTCAGCTTAATTATAGTCAACAAAATATTATTTATGCAGTTGGGGCTCCTGCTGCAAGGAGAAAACCAGTCATGGTATTATAGATCCCATGAAGCCAAGCTCAGCTGTTTTCCTGTCATTGGACTGCGCAGTGAACAATGGGGAATCACCATGATATTGTAAAAAGATTTGTTCCAATCCAGCAGGAAAAAACCTCACTCTTTGTCTGGGATGACTGACAGTACCTATTAAGTGTTACTTTTTAGACATTTACTTCGTTAACAATGAAGAAAGGGAAACTGGCAATAGAAAGCAATTAAATGCAGAATTTCATTATACAGAACATTGAATTAAAATAGGAATGACCTCTTAAAAGTCATCTTTGATATATTCAGAATCAACATTAATAAAAGCTGAAAAGCAATTAATAAACTCAGTGAAATTAGAAGTTTAAGACATTTAATGCCTGATTACAGAAGGCAGTATGTGTATATGCTGAACAATGTAACGAAATGCGAAATATTTAAGGGGTTAAAGTCAGAACAGTTAGCAACATGAAGTCATTAGGAGTCTGTCTGATAGCAGGAGGGGTAATTAGGCAGTGCAAGTCATAACATCTAGCACAGTAAAATCCCTTTTAAAAAGAAGATTCGTGGTGACGGCTTGGCACCTGTTTGGAAAAGCCGGTCCATCTTTGCTCCAGCATCCTCTCAAGTACCTACATTGGTGGCGGAGGAAGGTGCTCTGGCTGCCAGAAAGGGGTGCAGATGCTAAGACATGTGCGTGGCCTGAGCTAGCACAGGAGCAGTAGCAGCCTGCAGTAGCAGCCGTCTCAGTCCCCTTGGGCACTGACGCAGGGGAGTCTTTGCTGCCTCAAGTGCAATGCATCCCTTCATTTCTCGGATCCAGGGAGGCTTGGGAGCCCTCAGTGCTGGTGGGGAGAAGCTGATCATGCTAATTGCCACATCAAAGTACTTCACCAGGCACATGGCAGGCAGAGCTGCTCTTAGGTCAGCACTTCTCAGAGGCTGCTGCAGCTCAGCTTCCCATGGCACCAAGGCTGGACCACTCTGTCTGGGCTGCACGGCCTGTCCACTCTTGCAGAGTGAGCCCATGTGGGCTTGTGGCCATGTAGACAGGCTTTTATTAAACTAGGGTTTTACCATGGAAAGAGCTTAACTAATATGGGCATTTTCGTTTCCCTCACTCAGCTTGAGATGTTACATGCAGACCAACTCTGGCACAGTATTTTTTCCAGGGCTTAATGCACAGATGCCTCTTATATTTGACTTCTCAGTTCTCTCATTTCTTGAGTTACATTGTGCTGTAACGTTGCTTAAAACACAGCATATACCTAAACAAATAGCACATGGGTTGTAGTTTAGCTAATTACAATTTCACAATCCAGCCATTTTGATTGGAATTTCAGAAATGTGAATTACGTGTATTCTGTGAGCATTGAGGCAGGGTGAGATGCTGTATGCTCTCAGAAAGTTCCTCACCAAATGAGTAATGCTGAGAATCAGTCTCAACATTTTGCGACAATGTTTGGTTCTTGGTGTTTTGCATAAAACACAACATGCGGATTTAGAAATGAAAGAACATTCGGTTCCTGTAACATGAGTCACGAGGAGGTGGTATGTGATTGAGAATATACGTGTGCTTTGTTGACTCTAATTTAATCAGCGAGTAGAATATTCATTAAAAACTAACGCTGTGCAGTCTTCGTACATGGGTTTTATCTGAACTAAATGTATGTTTTCCCACTGCAATCTATACAGCTTCACTACTTTCTAGAATTAGGAGTTCATCTTACATTTCTGTAAAGCTATATTAACTGATAATGGATTCTTAACTTGTATTTATCAGGTGAGCAGCATCATTGCAATGTAGTCTGTCATAGTTTCTTTCATTAACATCTGTTTAGGTGATTTTGCAAGGAAGCTAAGATTTTTAAGGGATGTAAGGTCACTAATTCCAATTTCACCAGGAAAAAAAACTTGCTGTGTTGGTGGTGCCCTTGGCTGAAGCCTATGACATTGGACTAATGACTCTGAAGTCCACCTGACTGCACTGGTTTCCTGCCATTCTTGAAACAGGGCTTCCTAAACCAACTGCAGGACTAACTCTTGTGCAGGATGTGACAGAAGGCATTGGCTGGATGAATTGCTTTCTAAACTGCCAGAGCAATCACAAATTCTCATTTGGAAAGCTAATACATTCAGCCAGGTGTTGGCTTCCTCTATCTACAGTGTTTCAGAGAATCAGGCAGTTGGGCAGTTCAGTATCCTAGAGGGATGCATGCACTGTATCGTCTGTTGGGAGGTCTGCACTGGTTGCCTTGCATTGTAGTTCCTTTCCTGGCTGCAGTGGTAATATTGGATACACAGGGCAGATGCAAGAGGAGTGTGGTTTGACAGGTTTAGTACACTTTTAACTGGGAAGAAACTGTCCTTTCTACAGATGGGTAAAGTCATGCTGTGCAGGAATGAGAACTTCACTGTTGTTCCAAGCACGTACTTCTTTTGTTGTTTAAGCTCTTAGGTTTGCTGGTTTAGGATCTTTTATCAAATCAAATACTCAGGTGAGATGAAGTATTCTTCTACGGTCCAACTCCAGCATTCAGTGTAAGAACTAATATTTTCACAGATGTTTGGTTTTTGAAGGACACCGGTTCAGACCCAGACATCCTTGAGCGTAAGAAGGTCTTGCTTACCTGGGTGATTCCAATGGTTATGACACACAAGTTGCTGGTGTGAAGAGCAAATAGCAGTGTAAATTCTGTATTTCCTTAATGGATGACTATTGCTTTTCTTTATGGCAGCAAAACCTGAAATTCTCACCCTGGATATACTTAGCAATGGTGTTCTCCAGTGCGTAGCAGCTGGATTCCCAGCCCCTACCATATACTGGTATTTTTGCCCAGGAACTGAGCAGAGGTAAGTTAAGTAAACAAGAGTCTCCAAAGGTTATTTTAGGTGCAACACATCCAATTGCTAATTACACATTAAGAACGTGAAATTACTTGGTAGTAGTTACATTCAAATGTTGCAACATGGTTTTCATCCTTTTATGCATTGCATTATTTGTAGTTGTTTGTGAGAAGGCAGGGAGACATTTTGTTTTTCTCCTCTGTATTCTGCCCTTGAAAGGGGAATAACCAACACTTTCTGCTGTGTAAAAGTAAAAGCCAAAGTTTCTGCTGCAAGCTAGCTATGGATTGTATCAGCTTGGCCCCGAATGACACATGTTCTGTATGCAATTTCACAGAATGGCAATCACAGAATCACTTGTGAATATGGCTGTTATGATTTGTTTTATTGTGTAATGAAGTAATTTTTCCAGACATAATATAATTAGATTTCTGTTTACATGAAACATATGACAAGTAAACAAGTCCAGTGTTGTTGTGCATAAAGCCGGATGTTTTTAAAACCAGGTGTTTATAAGAAGATTGTAGAGTTTCACTGTGAAATGAGTGAGCATTTGTGAAGCAAGTTTTAAGGTTTTGCTTGACTTCCCTGATGGTTATAGATGTCATACTAGCAAGTAATGGTTATAGATATACTAGCAAGCAATCTCCTTCCCACCAGTGTAATCTGTTTTATGTCTACAATAAATATTAATTTCCTTAATGGTTTCAAATAGTACCTTTTTAAAAATCTTAAATGTGTGCTCAGGTAGTAAATATGTGACATATGAAGGAGAAGCAACATCTTGAGAGAAAAGAACTGGCTATTTTCTGACTGCATGTAGGCTTAAAGGTGTTTATGTATTGATATAATACGTGCTGGAGTAAGATGATGCTTGGGGGAACATTTTCAGAAGTGGGTAATAGTCCACAACTGCTTGACAATGGAATTGAAAATGCACGTTGAATGGTATAAAACCTGTAGAGAAGTTACAGACCTGTAGGTATGTCTAACCAAAAGCAAATGCAAAGACATCATGATCTCCAGTTGGGCCAGGCTAGGTGTATGTATCCATTTCTCTCACTACATACAAGAAAGACCATGAGATGCCATGAGTAGGCTGTTTCAGGGTTAAGATCTTCAGCTGAATCCTTTTGTAGACCAGAGTTGTTCAGTTCTCTGTTGGTCTGGTACTTCAAGTAACAGGTAAATGTCAATATTGTTTCTCCAGGTGTTTTGATTCACCAACAATATCCCCCATGGATGTCAAAATTGGTTACACAAATTCATCAGCACCGTCATTTGAGCGAATCCTGGTTGAAAGCACCATCAACGCCAGCATGTTCAGGAGCACCGGCACCGTGTGCTGTGAGGCCTCCAGCAATGGGGACAGGAGCTCTGCTTTCTTCAACTTTGCTATTAAAGGTAATGTCCACAAAACATGGGTGGCATTTGGCTCTTTCTGAAAAAGGATTTTAAGTGGTTTTGGCATAAGAAAGTTTACAGTACTGTGGCTGAGCACATGATAACGTTGCATGTTCTGCCTGTCAAAGTCTTGCTTTAATTTTTCAATGACTCTTGTGGTACTGTCTTTCTATGGCACCTGTTCTGCAGTGCAGTAGGTAGGTGGGTTTCTTCTGTCTGTGCAGCACAGAGGAAAACCACCTATAGCTGGCTTTCCCCCTCTCTCTTTTGTTTTCTTGTCGTCGTCTGTTTTGACTGTTTAGGCCATAACTTCTTTTTTCAAAGAAAGATTGCATTTTATTTTAGGTTTTTACAATGTCTCAGAAAAAATGCAGTCCCCAACTTGCCTGGAGCCTAAATGTCCTGCTGCTGTGAAAGAACTAACAACAACAACATACTGCAAAAGGGCTTATGAGTTTTGTAGTGGTATTTGTAGGTTTGCGGGGGAGAAGAAAAACCCACTAGAACGTAGATGATTTGAATTGTGTTTGTAAAGCTGTGGTGTTCTTTGCAAAACCAAATGTTCTGCTTCTTTTTTTTTTTCTGTTACACCCAGATATAACATACAAACAAATACGCCAGATTTGGGGCAGATGGGTTGTAGTAGAATGGTATCTCTTCACTACTTGGCACAACCTCTTCTTCTAAAGACTGCGCTGTAGTGATTACACTTAGGTGGGGGGCAAAGGGGAAGAGAAGAAATTGGGACTTCAGATAAAAGCTTCTTTTTTTTAACTTAACTTGACTGAGATCATGCAAACCCCTTGCATTAACTAATCTGAGTGCCAAACCTCCTGAATTAATGAAGCTGAGACTCCGAAGGCATCAAACTGCATGGTTTCTGGGCCAGCTCCATCTACTACAGCTCATTCAGGAAAGACATTCTGATTCAACTGGAGCACATCTGGGAAAGTCAAAATCCCAAACTGGATTTCACAAAAAAGAACCGGGGAAAGGTTTCCATCTGCATCTTTTTAATTTAGTTTTTCTTGTTCAGTATTTTTAGGAGAATTTTCTGTTTCTTTCCAGAGCAAATCCGTACACATACCCTTTTCACCCCTTTACTAACTGCATTTGGAGTTGCTGCAGGACTGATGTGCATTGTAGTCATGATCCTGGTGTACATATATTTGCAGGTAAAATCAGAAGCCCCTTTGCCCGAATTAAAAAAGTGTGTGAGCTATTTGTGGAGTCTTCAGCACTAACAGCCCTTCTCTCTCTTTTCCAGAAACCCAAGTACGAAGTTCAGTGGAAAGTTGTTGAAGAAATAAATGGAAACAACTATGTTTACATAGATCCAACACAACTTCCTTATGATCACAAATGGGAATTTCCTAGAAACCGTTTGAGTTTTGGTTAGTTTAGATTTATTTAACTTCATCTGCAAGGTGGAACCTTCAGGTCTCCTGTGAGACTTCGGTCAAACACAGCAGGATTTTGTCACAAAGGTGTTGTGCAATAATGCAGATAGTGATAATTGCTTGCTCATTCTTGCCTTGGGACAAAAGGCAAGCAGGCGTGTCTGCAATAACTTCCTTGATACAATAAAATAAAATGTTGAGCCCTACAGAAGGAAGTACTCAATGTAGTTACAGAGTATTTTGTTTGCTTTATTAGGTAAAACCCTTGGCGCTGGAGCTTTTGGGAAAGTTGTTGAAGCCACTGCTTATGGTTTATTTAAGTCTGATGCTGCTATGACAGTAGCAGTAAAGATGTTGAAAAGTAAGTTGCTGTAGTATGCTATATGATGTTTTCTCTCCTCCATCTGGTTGGTGTGTTACGTACTGAATGCTGTGCTTTGCCTTGCAGCAAGTGCCCATTTAACAGAGAGAGAAGCCTTGATGTCAGAGCTTAAAGTGCTGAGTTACCTTGGAAACCACATTAATATCGTGAATCTGCTTGGAGCTTGCACTATTGGAGGTGGGGTTATGTGCAGATTATTGTTTATTTCCGTTTTGCCAGGAGGATGAACTTTGTGAAGAAGAATCCAAGGTGCAGCTCTAAGTGCAGAAATCATAAATTTCATCTTAAAATTGTACATTTCATGCTTAGATAGGTTGCAGATCATCATGATTATCACCTCTGATTCACTGAATCTAGATTTTAGGCTCATCGTAAAAACAGTAGTAAGACCACTGTAGCTGCAGCTAAACAGGAGGGTTGCTTTTATTCTCTTTTATGTGAACCATTGGGTGCTTTCTTCTTGAGAGATGACAAAATGTGCGGTATAAATTTTAACCTCCACCACACTGTTCCTCATTAATGAGAAGAACTGGTTCCTTGTTGGTATGCAAGGTGAAGTCAGCAGGCTTGTCGTGTCTAGTCTTCCAGCCTTCTGTTTAAACTGCAAATGTATCTCTTAAGGCACCACTGAAGGTACAAATTCTAAGCAGCAGAAAGTTGAGAAAAGTAGTTTTCTAAATAAAGTATAGCTCAACCCTAAGGTTTCACATTTAGTATTAATTTCATAAGTTTATTTTCTTACTTAATAAAAGCTATAAAATCTCCTGAAGTGTCAGGAGAGAGTGATAGAAACGTGCATTTTTTTATTTGTACGTATTTTATTTGTTTGCATTTTAGTATGAAGGAGGGTATTGCTTCTTAGACATTTTTCACAGAAAAGGAGCTTGTAAAAAATCATGGTTTTAGACAAAGGCAAAACGTTTCTCACAATTAATGATTTAAGAGTAGGATGAAACAATTTTGTTCAAGTAGTCAACTAGGTAGACTCACTGGCCTGAGTGCATATGTCTCTCAGTGGAAAAAATGTTGTGTCTGTAAGAAAATCACACCGCAAACACTTCTTTTGCTATGGTGAAAGCTATAATTTTTAACTGCAGAAAAATGGAAATAAACCAGTGAGGTTAGAAAATGATGATATAGAGTAAACTTAAAATATTAAAATGAAATCAGAAAAGGGAATCAAGTCATCTTCAGCGTGGATGTTTATAGATCAAATATATGTCTTTTGAGTGAATGACTCTGGCTATGGACCTTGAATATGTAATTACTGTGTGTTATTTCATCTCTAAGACCTTGTGCAATATAGTTTTCTGTTGCAGCAGGCTGTTCTATTTGAATGATTTTTCCTATTATACTGCAGAATATAACACTCTACATCATTTCCAAAACATTACTGAAGGAGTGTGAAGCTCTACTGTAAACAGAAGTGAATCAAAAGGATTAATGTTTGAAGCTTGAATTACTCCTAACGTTTGGAACAAATAACTTCCTTCAGGAAGTGAGCAAAATCAAACAGATGTGTCTGGCCAGAGACATTATCCCATGAAGAAAGAGAAGACTTATTTGTTTAATTTTTGTACAATGCAATGCTGTTGAGGGGCAGAACATTAATTGGGGCACAGCTTTAGCTGGACCATAGTTGTTCATCTGTGAAAGGGAAGATGCTGGGCTACTTTTCTATAACTTTTCAAGTCTAGACAGTGCTAGGCAGTGTGATTTTTTTTAATAGTCCAGCCTGTGTGCTTCATTGAATGCTAGCTTTATGTAAGGTTTTCTGCTTTAAAAACAATATTCACCAGCTTTCTAAATCTTACATGCATCCACAGGTCCCACTCTGGTCATTACAGAATATTGCTGTTATGGTGATCTTTTAAATTTTCTGAGACGGAAACGAGATTCATTTATTTGTCCAAAACATGAAGAACATGCAGATGCAGCTGTTTATGAGAACCTTTTGCATCAGTCAGAGCCTGCAGCGTAAGTATGACCTGCTGAAATGTACTTGTGTTTTTAAAATATTGGGAAGGAGGAGAAATCAAAGTTTATTACGGGTAAGAGGTGTGCAGAAACATTTAATGCAGCAGGCTTTGAAAATTGTCTGCTGCACAAGAAAACAATTTAATTAAGAGGCTATTTGTTCAGGCGATGGTTTATTCTAACAGAGTGTCATTATATACAGAGTGGGTTGTATGCTCTCTTTGTTTTACTTCTTTATCAAATTTTCTGCAGTTATTTCATGCACCTCCTTGGCTCCAATCTTTGTATATATTTGTGTTTATTGTTAGTAAACTTTGGTAGTGCTTATTTAGCAGCTTGAATGACAATTTCCCCAGTGTCAGGCTGTTAGTACCCTGAGTTCTCCCAAATTCCTGCCTTCAGAAATTACTTTTTACAAAATCAAACCAGTATCTTAAAATGTCAAAAGCAGGCTGCCACTGACAGCTCACTGCATTTTGTGGTGAAACAGCCTGTGTCATGACTCTGAGATTGCTCTTGTACTTAATTCATCTGTATATTTTTAACTGCTGTGTTTTATATACCATCCCATAGTTCTTTCCAAGGATGTTTCCAAGCAGATTTCCTTCCGTTTGCAAAGTGAGAGACAACTTACCAAAACCTAGGGGCTATTACAGTACCTGCCAGTTCTAAATTTTAGTCTTTTTATTGCCCCAGTGGGCCCATTACATTGTGTTGGCAGTCACGAAAGAAGCAGGCAGACCCAAGGAGCTGGAAAAGTTCTTTATCCCAGCAAGGCATAGTACTGGTGAAGCTGTTTGTGCCATGGCAATAAATGGGTAGCTGGTGATGCCCCAGAAAAGTTGGGACCACTGGGGTGATGAACATGAGGCTGTGATTTGCCATTGGAGATGTGCCCTGTGTTCAGTGAAGGGATCTTGCTGTTTAAGCATACTGAGTTATTGTAAATTGAGTTTACAAACTACAGATTGTAAATTGAGTTATTAACAGCAGAGTATTTACAAAATTCTCATGTTAGTATTTACTGCTGCTGAATGTGTCAGATGTGATTCTGGTGGTAACTAAAGCTATTGGTGATCTCATTGCTCCTTCCTATGTTAGCTCAGTGGCTGCATTTATTGTTCTTAAACTAAGCAGATGTTTCAGGCTAAGGAAGTACATGAATTCTCATGGCAATAAAATGAAAAATGTCAACATACATCCATCATTTCTAAAGATGCCTAACTGTATATTTATAAACCATATAGTATGAAAATCTCTACATTTGAATTATATATAGCAATAAGAAAATTTAAACTTAAAAGAAAGTAGCAGATGGTTTTCCCAAGCCTTGGATGATTTTTTGAAATACATATGAATCCCCTATGGAACTTGGGAATTTCTGATTTAACATTTTTTACCATTTGTCTTCTGCATTTCAATTGCCAGTTAAGCTGCTGAAATATTCTGGTAGAAGTTGGCCTAAGCAGAAAAAGGAAGCACTAGCAGATCCTGTGAAACATCTGGATGTTAATTTATAGAGAAAGTCTGTGTAAATAGTATTCATGTAAATGGTTTTGTTTTCTCACCTGAGCTGAACTCCAGACTTTGAGGTGTACCATTAACTGTACCAACAAACCTCGCTTTCTGTACATTTCCTGAGGCATTCCCTCCTTTTTTTTTTTTACACACCCATGAGTTTCCAGTCAGTTGATCATTTGTAAAGCAATTATTCAGAAGGTTGGCCTGATGTTGGCTTTTTGTTTGGCTAGCTTTTGAAACCTTTTTCACTGAATTGTGTTTCTTTTGTTCTGCTTCCTCTACAGTGATGCTGCCAATGAGTACATGGACATGAAGCCAGGAGTGTCATACGCAGTCCCACCAAAGGCTGACAAAAAACGACCTGTGAAGTCTGGTGAGTTCAGTGACAAGGAATTCTGTGTGCTGATGGGAGTGCAGGAAGACAGGCTTCGTGTGTTTGTTCTGTTTTAGCAGACCCGTCTTTTGTGAATTGGGACACTTAAAACTCACTAATTGATGTGAGAAGGCTTGAAAAAGAACAATATGCTAAATTACAGTGTCTTGTATTTCTTCACACTTAAATGGAGTATCAGGATTACTTTTTACTTTTTAGTGATGGGCTATTTATGTGATTCTAGACTGGTACTTACTAAAATTACTGTTTTGTTTAATGTCAAAACAACTCTACATGATTTCTACATGATTACACTTGCTTAACTCAAAAGCTGTTGTTGTTTATGTTGTGTAGGATCGTACACTGATCAGGATGTTACCCTTTCTATGCCAGAAGATGATGAACTTGCTTTAGATGTAGAAGATCTGCTAAGCTTTTCTTACCAGGTGGCAAAGGGCATGAGCTTCCTTGCCTCCAAAAATGTAAGTTAAGAATTTTTCAAAGATGGACAGAGTCAGTAGACTTTTCATCACTTTCAGTGTTTTAATGTGATTTGTGTGTTTAAATGCTGAACATTTCTATGTTCTTTTCAACAAGCACTGCAAACTGATTGGCCCCCTCTCATACCTGAAGCTTTACCTGATGTTGGAGTTGTGTACTGTGTTTATTGGTCAAAAGTGATGTTTTATATCCCCTAAAAGAGAAGTCTTGAGGATAGTAGAATAAGTGTGAAGGTATCTATTTGCATGAGTTTTAAACAATGCAGCACTTGCTACTTCTCTCCTGCAGAATACTGCCTTAAATGGGGGAGATACCACACTGTGTGCTCTTTTTTGTGAGCATGGCTTGATTCACAGGAGATGTCTTGATTTTTAATTTTCTGAAAAGATAGTATCAGCTGAGAGACCTACAAAAAATCTTCATTGCCTACACTGGACATAATAGGCATTCCTCTCAGTTTCATAGGAGAGGTATTGCATAACAAAAGGGGATTTATAAAGAAGTCTTAAGCACAGCATCTTCCTATTAGTACTATTAGTGTCTTCCTCTGGTTCTTCTTACATTTTATTGCAAAAATGCCATTTAACATGTAAACATTATAACTAATGTAGCTACTACAGGAGCACCTTAAATAAAGTGCAAAACCAAACTTAGACAATTTAAGAAAAGGAAGACAATCCTGGAGTCCTGCGTTACTGTTGGAAAATGTGTCTTGAACTCTGCTCTGAGGAAAGTGCACATTAAAACTTCCTTTTGCACTTGTTTTTTTTTCTCCCATTGTTCCTTATTCCAAACCAAACCATAAGCTTCCCTTTAGTTTATTTTTCGTCTATCAACACATTCAAAACAAGCCTGACATGCAAACATATCATATTACAGATGATACACAGATTCACCACACTCCTGCATCCTGTCACTGTTGAGGACATCCAGTGCTTAGCACACAAATTCTGTATTTCTTCTGTTTTCCTGAAGAGTAGCTCCTGGTGACATTTTCTTTATAGTCTTTCCATTTTTACAGACACAGTGGCATTAAATAGTAAAGAATGTAACATCACCTCACCTCGAGGATGGGAAGTAATGCACAATATTGCTTTGACAGTGCCAATTTAACTCCTATATCACAGAATTAAATTGCAGTGCACTAATGTGTTACTAGTCCTCTTCAGTTTAACAAGTTCCACTCTTTTGGCTCCAGCAGTTAAATTAGTTAATGCAGAGTGCTGTAGGCTGATGGATAAGGTGCCTCAGATTGCCTCACATCCTTGAGGCAGTGGGTCCATGAGGACCAGCACGCACAGTGCCCAGCTGCTCTTCCGCAACTTGCTTTTGTGTCAGGGCTGTGCAGGAGTCAGGATATATCTGTGTTCTGGGAGGGCAATTGCCTTAAGCACTTGGTGCCTTAATCACAAGGCAGAGCTTCCTCCCTTGGACAAAGTCTCTATTCAATGCAAACTGCACTGATTCTGGAGGAGCAAGGCAGAGTCTTGGCCATTCCTTTGCCTTACTGCTTCAGTGCTGTATGGCAGCTTCACATAAGAAAAGTGCAGAATGCATTGTATACAGAGGTGAATAAGAGTCTACCAAAACAGTGGCACTATTAAAAATCATTCCTCGTGTAAACGTGCCAGAGGGACAGAGATTAAGTTACTTGTGCAATCTGCAGTTACTTTCTTGGCTTGATTTTCATAACTTTTGATTTTTTTAGCTCATTTTTTGGTTAGAAATTCCAAACATTCTGTATTTCAAGGAAAAAAGAAAAATCGAACTGTGTTCAGTTATTTTTTATACGGCTGTGGCCTGTGTGCTAAATACCACCAGTAAAGCTGAAACTTAATACTCTCCTTTCCAGATGAAAAAAGAAACCATTTTGTTAGAGAATCACCTCCATTCTCTAACAAACACACACAGTTTATACAAAGAAACACGGCCACTGGAAAACTCAAGCACCCTTCTGGAACTGCAGTTACCAACACATGCCCACTTCTAAAGTAAAAACTGGAATATAAAGTGGTTAGGTCACTGAATCCTGAGTGTCTGTTGAAAGATACTGGCATGTGAGAATTTCCACTATTTTAAAATGCGTAAGCTCTTGTAGGTACTTTATAATTCAGCTTTTCCAGAGAAGTATTTCTGTTATAGGATTCATTTTCTGTGTTTGTGTGCTTTGAAGTTGTTACCATAATTTCCCCTATTTTCAGATTTCAGCACTTTTCTGTCAATGACAATAGTTACTTAATAGAATATTGGGAATATTTTGAAAACAAACCGCATTTTCTCTCTCTTTGTCCTATATTAGGAAACAAGCCAGTGATGATTTTGATAAATCAGAAAAAAAGTACATTAAATTTAAGCTGAGAATGTGAAACACTGCAAAATTCAATGACTGCGACTGGTATTTTCTAAAATAAATGCACTGACCACCTTATTAATGTGAATTGTTGTAATTATTATAAAGATACAACATAAGAATGTTTACTCATCTGAGTAAGCTTATTAGCACATGGCTTCATTGTGATTTACAGCTTACCTTAAAATGCATAATACAATAAGTTACATAGCTAAGTAAACATGTAATCAAGCAATAGCCTGTTAGGAATATTATTAACTAGTTTTGTGTGTTTGTCTATTATTTAGTGCATTCATAGGGATCTGGCTGCAAGAAATATTCTTTTAACTCATGGTCGAATTACAAAGATCTGTGACTTTGGCCTGGCAAGAGATATAAGGAATGACTCAAATTACGTGGTCAAAGGAAATGTAAGTATACATGATGCTTTATACACTTGTTTTCAGTTAAGCAAGTTCCTGTTGCCTTGATGTGCAAAGAAAAGTCTTTCTTAGTTTGATGGAACTACAGATTTTCCAGTTCTGGTATGTATATATATATATATATATCTGTGTTGGCTAGGAGGGGAAATTTCTGACATAGATGTGTGTGCTGACAAAATCCTTGGTTTATACTTGCTGTACTGGAAAATATGTGCTCCTACCTGAATGTATATTGTAGCGGAAGAGATTTCCCTGCACCAATATAATGTCCAGTCTTCTTATTATACATGAATGTACTCAAAGTTACTGCTCTGTAAGTAATAGCTAGTGTTGTCATGGAAACACTCTGGTATCCCAGTCCTAAATCTTGGAATTATTTGGAAACTTCTCCCTGGTTATTGTACTATTTGTCCATTATTGAACTAGTTTATTTTAAAAATATCTAAACAATCAGAGATTTGCAGCTTACCCTTTTCTGTAAGGGATCACTCAGACAATGAACACTGAAGTGTGAATTTACTGATTAGAGCATCAATGGGAGGCAAAACCATCTTGGTTTTCTCTGATTCCATATAGACATCCTAACCTCATATGTGTAAGAAACACAGCTTTAGCTTGCAGCTATAGTTCAAACCCTGTAACAGAGTTGGAACAAGACACTATGTTTTGATGAGAAAAGTTTAAAACCACCCAAGTAGAAGAGTGCCAGTCTCAGGAGTACCTATTAAACCTCTGGAGGGGTACAAAGGCGCTTTGAAGTGATGCAGATTATCTTGGCAGCACTTGCAGTCCCCTTTAAAGTGCCAGTGCAGTAAAAAGAACCCTACTACAAAAGAAAATTGAGCTACTCTCTGGTTAAGCTGGAGAAGTGTTTATGAAGAATAGATATTTTGCATCTCAAACTGATTTATGCTGCCTGCCTTAGTGCTTTAAGTCTGTGTCAGATAGGTGCAGCCAGCTACTGCCTTCAGAGTAGGTATGCTGCATAGGTATTGCACTGTTTTTCAAACGAGAAGATCCCTGCTGAGCAAGGCAGCCCCAGATCAGTTGAGGGCTCCATGATCTTAATGATGAGGGGCTGGTCATTACTTAGGGATTTGACAACACATGAGCTGAAGCTTACCCATCCTGGCTTTGGCAAGCTGATAGAGAGAGAAAATCCCACACCTGAGCATCTCTCGCCAAAGGGGTTTGGCACTCAGTTAACTTCAGTCAATCTGTGGTACCTCAGGTATCTGACATAACTCTGCTGTGCTGTCACCCAGTCACACAGTATGTCTTAGGTAGCTACAGCATCCTTATTTTAGGTGGTGAGACAGACATATTTATTGGTTTTCTTCAAAAGAGTATCAGTACCAGCCACTGGTTGCCTAGAAGTTGAGGTTAGGGAGCAATAGGAGCTGAAATAATTCCTGAATAACTGACAAAATATTGAGTAGTGTTTAGTGTAACCGAGCTACTTTCAGGCTGAGCATCAGGTCAAGAGCTGCCTGATCATAAAGAGTCCTGGGAGTAGGAAGTTAAGACCAGCAGCTTAGGAGGGAAGTGTGCAATTGAATTTCATTTGTCTAGGTTATCCTTTAAGTTTCCTGAGTTCATAGAATGACAGAATCATAGAATGGTTTGGGTTGGAAGGGACCTTCTAAGATCAGCTACTCCAACACCCCTGCCATGGTCAAGGGCATCTTTCACTAGATCAGGTTGCTTAGAGCACCATCCAACCTGACCTTTAACATCTCCAGTGTTGGAAATGTTGCCCAGATGAAGTACCCACAATCTCTCTGGACTACCTGTTCCAGTATCTCACCATCCTTATCGTATTTTTTTAGCTCATTTCCAATCTAAATCCATGTCCTTCCAGTTTAAAACCTCTATTCCTTGTTCAGTCATCACAGATCCCAGTAAAAAGTCTCTCTCCATCTTTGTTGTAAGTCCTCTTTATATATTGAAAGGACGCAGTGAGGTCTCCCTTCTCTTCTCCAGACTGAATAACCCCAGCTTTATCAAACTTTCTTCACTTGAAACGTGTTCAAGCCCTCTGTCATTGGAAGAAAGAGGTCTGGTTTCTTCCAAAGCAGGACAAATGTTTTGGACAGAGGCCTGACTGGCTCCTATAATCAGACAAGGAATGGACAAACCAGGGAGAGGAAGGTAGAAGCAAAGAGCAAAGGCTACCTGTGTCCTTTCTTCTGCTCCAGTTAACATTCCAAACCTCCTCTGGCACAATTCAAGGCCATTTTCTGTGGTCCTGTCACTCATTGTGTAGAAGAGACAGATCCTCACCTTGCTCCTTTTGGGTAGTTGCAGAGAGCAGTAAGGTCCCTCCCAGCCTCCTTTTCTTGGGGATAAACAATCCCAGCTCCCTCAGCTGCTCCCTGTAAGGCTTTATGTTCCAGACTCTTCATTACCTTCATTGCCTTTCTTTGGAAACACTGCAGCACCTGAATGTCAGTGTTGTAGTGAGGGACTCAGAACTGGACACAGGATTTCAGGTGCAGCCTCACCAGTGCCCAGTACAGGGGGACAGTCACTGCCCTGGTTCTGCTGACCACACTATTGCTGATACAGGCCAGGATGCCTTTGGCCTTCTTGGCCACCTGGGCACAGCTGGCTCATGTTCAGCTGCTGTCACCAGCACCCCCAGGTCCTTTTCCACTGGGCAGTTTTCCAGCCACTCTGCCCCCAGCCTGTAGCACTGCAGGGGGTTGTTGGGACCCAAGGGCAGGATCCGCCACTTGGCCTTATTGAACCTCATACAACTGGCTTGGCTTATCAATCCAGTTTGTCCAGAAACCTCTGTAGAGCCTTCTTGCCCTCCAGCAGATAAACACTTCTGCCCAAAAGTAATATATTAATATATATTACTTTTATTTGAATTTAAATTTTTCTGCTGATAGACTGAGGAGCTAATGCAGATGTATTGACTAGAGCCTTGAAGCATGTTGACTATGTGAATCTTATTTGTCTGCCTGTGCCAGCTAGTCCACCAAAGTAGACTTGCTTATGTGCTTAAGGAACCATGCCATGATAACTTATTTTCCTCTGACTTCCTGATATACTTTATTAACTAGACAGAAAGAGTCAAACAGTATTCAGAAAATCAGAGTGCAAGGAACTGTATTAGCTTGGTAGACCCACAGAAAGATTGATCAGTAGCAGTGCAGCACCTGGAGACACTAAAATACTAAAAGTTTCATTTTTGGTTGGATACTTCTTGATTTTAAAAGTATTGAATGCACATAAAAAACAGAACAAGTTGATTTTGCCTTGTCAATTCTGTATGCCTTATGTCCATTGTCTTAATTTATTCCCTCTTCTCCTGAAAGGCTCGTCTTCCTGTGAAGTGGATGGCACCTGAAAGTATTTTCAATTGTGTCTACACCTTTGAGAGTGATGTCTGGTCTTACGGGATATTGCTTTGGGAGCTCTTTTCTTTGGGTAAGCTCCTTCAAGATCTATACTTCATATCTGCTTCGTTTTGGGGTTTACTGTAGATGCAGAAATCATGTTGCTCACCTGCTCTCTCAACAGGAAGCAGCCCCTATCCAGGGATACCCGTGGACTCCAAATTCTATAAAATGATCAAAGAAGGATACAGGATGTTCAGCCCTGAGTGTGCACCACCTGAAATGTAAGTGAGCAACCAGCACCTCGCACCATCCAAACATCAGCAAAGATGCGAAGGAAGGGAAGCAGAGGCTTCTTGCACTAAGGCTCATTGCACTGCCCCATTGGCATTTTTTTAAAGTTCTTTTCATGTTTTAAATAATTCATGTACTCTAACTAGCAGAATACACGCCTGTGTTGTTACAGCAATGAAATACGCTCATGCCTTGTGCCATCTGATCACTTTGTCATGGCACCTGCTCTCTGTCAATAAATTATTGACAGATCACAGAACATAATTAAACATTTTTTACTTCAGATAAAGAAGGCAGTGAGATGTATCACCAGACTGTACAGCTTCTGCATTTGTGCTGTACTTCATGACAGCAAGAGGACTGACTACTGATCTTCTTTATGAGACATTCCTAATTCACTATTTTGTAGATGGATTGGCATTCAACAAGCTGTCAAAGAACACTGTGTCCAGAGCCTCCCATTTGTAGTGAGTTCTCTGTTGTCACAAACACAGACGTTAGCAGCACCATTCCTGTTGTTAAAGTCATTTAAAGAAGATGTGACACTTTCGTTTCAAATAATAATGCAGGAGAGATAAAAACTCTAAGGATTTCTTCATGAGCAGTGCTTAATTTTGGTGTCTTTACAGGTATGACATAATGAAGAGTTGCTGGGATGCTGATCCTTTACAGAGACCCACATTTAAACAAATTGTACAAATGATAGAGCAGCAGCTTTCAGATAATGCCCCCCGGGTAAGTTATGGGTTAAGCAGTTTCAAGCAAGATGTTATACTAGAGCTGGGAGAAGCAAAGAGCCCAGGCGCTGCATTTCTAGTATTACTTATGTAGCTTTGCAGCCTCAGCCTGGGTAGTAGGAATGATGTTTGGGCTGTTCCATTAGATAGGAGCTATCTAAGCCAATACCCAAAATTTACTAGCTGCAGAACATTTTTTTTGCATTACTGATGTTTCGCACTCACAAAAGAGCTGTTACAATTCTGATGTTACAAAATGCAATGGTACTGCATAAATTCATGTTATCCTAAACTGTGAAAAATTCTGTTAGTCTGGAAAACATCTCAGAAATAAAGTATAATTAGTTTTTATTACGAAAGCTATTGGATGAAGGGGTGGAGCCTTTGGTGCTCTTCTGTGTCTTCTCACTTGCCTCCCCTAATACCATTTACATAACCATTGTGACAAATTGTATGTGCTGCTCTTTCAGCCATTCCATAGTGAAAGCTTATTCTGCGCCGGCAACTGGACAAAACAATTAAAAGAAAAACTGGAGACACATCCTAAACTTGGATTTTCCCTCTCCATAACTTTGTGCGCTACTAGGGTTTACAAAAGTCCATTTAAACCCAATTTAAGAATAAAAGTTCCTTTTACCTTCTGGATGCCTCGTTTGGGCAGAGAGTACATGGCTTCCTGACAATTTGAGAAAAGAGGAAACTGAAAGCTGCTGGTGTTCGATTGCATCCTGTAGTGTATTTTTGGCAGCTGCAGGCATTACTAAAACAAAAGCAAGAATCTGAAGGAATTATTAGTGAGGTTTCTCAGGGAGCTTAGTAATAACCTGAGGGTTTGGGGGGTTTTTTTGTTTGTTTTTGTTTTGTTTTGCTTTTTTGTTTTTTTTTTTTGTTTTGAGCTCAGCTGAAGTTTGGCATGCAGTTGGAAGCTACAGTGTTTTTAGTAACTGAGATGAAACTTCATGATCCTTTAAAACAGCAGTTAAGCCCAAGACCTTTTGAAACTGTTTTGATTTGCAAAGAAGCTCCTGTGCTGGAACTCTTCCACTGCAGGAATAGGCTAAGAAAGGAATGCTCTCCAAAAATGTGTGAAGGGAGCAGTCTGCAGAGTATTGACACCAAGTCTTTGCCTTCTGCAGGTTTATGCCAACTTCTCAACCCCACCTTCCAGTCAAGGAAATGCTCCAGATCACTCGGTGAGGATTAACTCGGTGGGCAGCAGCGCTTCATCTACTCAGCCTCTCCTGGTACGCGAAGATGTTTGAGTGGCACGTGAAGAAGAGATCAGATGTGTTCACTGTTTGTATTGTGCAGGGGCTGAGCGAGGGATGACTTCAATAATTTCTCTTTCTTTTACTCACTACTACCACTGTGTAGCTGAAATGTTGTTGTAATACTGTCCTTTACCATGCACTGTTATACATAAACTTAATCTGCTGAGCACGGTTACAGGCATCATTGCAGTGTTAATTGAAGCTGTATATATTTTGCTATATCGTGTGTATTTGCAGTAGAGAGCCAGATGTGAAGGAAAAAAACAACCAACAAAAGAAATCCTAAGCCAGGGTGTGGAATTAGATGTCTGTAGATCAAACCAAATCTGCAGTGATTCTTCTCTGGATCTGTGCCTGGAATGCATACAGTCATTTTCTAGTTAATCTTGTTTTGCTGAATTTACAAAATAAACAAGTATTAAGTTAATGGTTTTGTAAACCCCTTTCCCCATCCAGCCAAGCTTAAGAGGCTTTTCCCAGGCAGGTATCACAGGTTGGAGGTCAGTAAGGGTGCTGTATTTAACTGGGAAAAAGAAGTGAAGAACCAAGATCCTTTCAAAGTTGATCTCTACAGCTGGAAACCCTCCTAGGAGCTCTGGGGTTTAAACCAGAGGAGAAGGGAGGAAGAGCATGGATTCTCATTTTTGTTTCCCACCTGTGCTGTCACCCCTGCAGACCAGTTGCATGGTTTCCATGGATATATGCACTGCTTCCCACGGGTGCACTCCTGCCAGGATGAAGCTGCCCGTTGCTGGGACTCACTCCACCATGGAGCTTGAACTGCTCCTGTGGCCCTCTGCCTGGGGTGCCTAAAGACTTGACATTTGTTTTGCTAACAGTTGCATCTAAAGGTGTTCACTGAAGATAGGTGGGCCCTGCCAGATTGGTCAAAAAGGAGGAGAAAGGCTGCTTCCAGTAAACTGTGTGGCTGGAGGAGAGGCCGTTTAACGAGTCATCTTATCTAAAGGAGAGCAGAGAAAAAAAATGCTCCCCTGGGGGCCCTTTCTTTATCTTGTCCTACCCAGGTGAATCTTTCCCACAAGCAGTCTTGGATAGTGCTAACTGGAAAGGGCTATTTTCCTCCACCCCAAGTTGTTTCTGCGGTAGTCTGAAGATGATAATGAAGAACAGTCTTTACTGAGAAGTGCCGAATTTATAAGTGGCATAAAGCAAAGAATCCTTTCATTCTTTTCTGACAGATGCGAAGCTTTGGAGTCAG
Source organism: Pycnonotus jocosus (assembly GCA_013400435.1). Taxonomy (NCBI): domain Eukaryota; kingdom Metazoa; phylum Chordata; class Aves; order Passeriformes; family Pycnonotidae; genus Pycnonotus; species Pycnonotus jocosus. Next base: position 384,281 of record VWYP01010662.1, read on the forward strand.
CATCTGTGGAGACCAGGGTTGTGCTTAAAAGTATTTTCTGACCCCTTTTCTTCTCACCAAGAACACTGCTGGTTCTTTTCTTCCTTTTTTTTTTGACCCCTGAAAATAAGTAAAGGCATTGAGAGAAGCATTTCTCAGAGGCAGAGTCCTATTTGAGTACCTATTTATTTACAATGCACTTAAGCACTCTGTAACTTTTACTTTACCAGGATTTTGGTTGAGTTTACATGCAATTCAAATGTGTAACTAACTGCCCAAATACAAGGTAATTGTAAATACACACACTGGTAGTATATTTTGGGTTACATTGAATACCGCGCTCCTTCTATGACTGTGCATTTGGTTTAATGTTACAGGAATCTGTCTTTCAGAGTTAAATAAAAAATTAGCCATTTGCACTGAACTTATTTAGGCTGTTGCACCTTTCCAAAGTTAGCCATTTGTTTGGATGCACTCTTATGCATACTAGTTGTTGAGCATTTTCAGTTTAATGCTATAAAAGCTCTTTTGTAACGTGTTGGCTTTTGGAGCAACTGTAGATGAACTAGTTGTTATAGATGTCTCGGTACTTTACAGACACTTAGCTGAAAGAGATTTGGGTTTTTTCGTTCTTGAAATTTATATTTTTATAATTTGGGGGGGGTTGAAACTTATTTTGCAATGGCTTGGTGTTTTGAATGGTTTTATGCATTGTTTTTGTAAATATGGAAATGTAGCAATAATGTCCTTTTGACTATTCTCAGTCCTTGAGTCTCAAAAATATTTTTTTATATATATATATGCAAAAAATATATGTATAAATATGTAAGTGTTTGAAAGTTTATGAAACACTTATGGATATGTTGCTCAGTTGTAGAATTGCAGTTAAGAAAAGTTCAAATAAATCTGTAAATATGTATTAAAATGCTACCAATGTGTATTATGTTAAGACAAAATATTTTCATGTATGTCTTAATAAAATTCCTGGGTTGAAGCAAAATCTCAGTGACTGGCAACACACTGGTCAAGTCTGGCATTCTGAAGCATTTTTGCAAATACATGCTAAAAAAATTTATTTGCTATGTAAGTTCTTTACCCGTGAATGTGTGGGATTAATACTTGAAAATTTCAATGCAGCTTTTTTCTGGAAGAAAATTGCAGTTAGAAGACTGATCTTGTAGACTGTTGGTGCAGTTTATATGTCATGAATAGTATTTAAAATGAAGATGTCTCGATGTTGCTAAGGGTATGGTTGCACAGGCAGTTGGAGCCACTCAGAGGCTGTAAGGCTGCTGAATATCCCCACTTCCTTAGACAAATGTACGTCCACTTGGCCCCTCTTTCAGGCTGGCACAAGAGCTTGTGCTGGACTGGCCAAGTGCAGCGCTGCTGAGAGGCAGCAGGAGATACCTGGGGCTGCTGCAGCGGGAGGGGGTCATAAAGGGAAATCTTCCCTTGCTTGAGCAGGTACTCTGTGTCTTAGTGGGAGACCCTCTGATGTAGTTACTCCATGTTTGAAATCTGTGACTCCCTTGCTCACACTTGTTCCTGTGTTGCCTAAGGGTTTGCCTGGTTGATATGTGATTTAATAGTAGTTATATAGCATAAAAGTCTCTAGAATTACCCTACTGCTACCAACTTATATGAGAGACAGACCTCAACTGTTTTGGTCCTTAAACCTTCCTGTTCTGTCTGCAGACCACCTTGAAAAACTCCCTTCCTTCAGCTTCCTTTGTAAAACGGCTTCCTTTTTTTTTCTTTTTGCTTCCACACAGCTCTTCACTTTGCTTGTTAAAGCTAATTAAGGAAATTATAATCTAGTTTTGTTAGGAGCCAGGAGGTACAAGCTTTATTACAATTGGCATTGTCATTGTTTTTAATAATGCTCCAGAAGATATCAAGATAGTGTCTGATATGGAACTTTTTTTTTTCCTATCTTGTCCACCCCCACATTAAAGCAGAGTAGAGTTCATACTGAGGAATTCCTGCAGCTGAATTGTACAAATAATTTGTGAGTTTTCATTTAGCATAGCCAAAGGGGCTATTTTATGTATTTATTTGGTTAGCACATCATTAATTTTATTTTCCTGAAATGTTTCCCATTCTGAAACACCCTAGGATATTGCATTTCTGTTTTCTGAAAAAAAAAAAAAAATCCTGCTTCTATTATTACAGGGCTCACAGTGATTACCACTCCATTTCCATTCCTGCTCATGGTCACATTTCCTTCTGAATTATTTTATTGTGCCAGTTCTAAGCAATACCTTTCATGGAAAAGCACATATTGACATTTAACATGTATTTTATCTGCCCTTCAAAGCATTATTGTACCCAGCTACAAAGAGCAACCAGCAGCATGTTATCATCATGGACCATCGGGACCATGGACTCTGAATGGAGAGTGCAGAAGACTGGTTCAGGCTCTTCACAGTGGTGCCCAGTGACAGAACCAGAGGCACTGGGCACAAATGGAAATGTGTAAGTGTCCCTCAACACCAGGAAACATTTTTTTTTTACTGTGAGGGTGATTAAACACTAGCACGGATTGTCCCAGAGATTGTGAGGTCTCTGTGCTTGGAGATAATAAAAAACCATGCAGACGTGGGCCTGGGCAATGGGCTTTAGGTGTCCCTCCTTAAGCAGGGGAGTTGGGCCAGGTGACCTGTCTTCCAGCCTCAACCCTTCTGTGATTTTGCAATCAACCAAGGGCACTTTGGAGAATCTCAGCTGTAACCTGTGCTTGGCCAGAAGCAGAAAAGAAAATCCGCCCCCCTCCTATGCTGAACATTAGAGACTGACGTCCTCTGTTCCCTTTACTAGCTAGAAAAGAAAATATTGTAGGCTCTGTGGGAGAGAAGAGGAAAGATGGAAACACTAGGGTGTACATGGAGTTAGTGATCAGTATCATATGCATCACCACCACATTTTGTTTCTCATTCTTTTTACATCTCTGCATAGATTTTTCGGAAGGCAAATGGAGACATCATGTTCCTGGGCCCAGCCACCAGGGGAATGACCATTCACACCCTGGACCAAATGGTCACACTGATCACTGGGGAAGTTGGACAACAGCATCCTTCTAGTGTGTTGTAGGCTGAAACCCAGAGAGTGAAATGTTTCCCTCTTCTTGTATATGAGTATATGTATATTAGGGAACTTCCTACTTGTCCTGTGGGAAGGTCTGAGTCTCAATAGAGGAGAAGGAACAGTTGCACAGACTTTTTAGCTTCTGGTTTAGAACCTAAGTTGTAACAAAAAAGAGATAATCTACTCTGCAGTTCAGTCATGGCTTCCGGAAGCTTCTCTAACTATGAGAATGGACTTCCACACCTTCCTGCACCCTAATTTCTTAGAAGATTATACTGTAACTAGTAATTTTCTGTCCAGAAATTGCTCTGAAGTTATATTTCCTGAAAGATTGTCCATATTTCTTAAATTGATTATCATTCACTCTTCTTGGTGAGGATCGTTATCTGTCAGTTGCCAGCCAGGCAACAGAGATTATTTGCTAGCAGCGGTAGCTCCAGTCACTTGATTTTTCTGTCTGTGCCCTAGAAATCATTTTAGCTAGGCTGTGACAGGCAGCAGAAACCAGTACACCCCAAAGGGCCCGCTGGGCTTTGAGTGTGCACTCCCCACTAAGCGCTGTCAGCAGCATCAGATAAGGGCTTTGCATGGCACATTTAGCCTTATCCAACCATCAAGTCCCCACACGGGAAGGCACAGCATGTAGCTGCCCTTATAGACCAGTAAACATCAGTGTGTAGGACAAATTACCCCCCAGGACTTGCTGGAGAAAGTTGCAGAATTTGTAGGTTTTGAGGCGTAGGAGTGCTGGCGGCCGGCTGCTCTTCTGCGAATTACACTGCACGTATTTTTGACTGGTTCGAGTACCATTACTGGGCAGGGTGCCTTGCTTTTAATTTGACATTTTGGGTGGAGCCAGCGTGGCCATCAGAACCCTTCTCTATGGCCTAAAGGGTGCTGGCTTAGAGAGAGAGCTCCTCTCCTCCCCTCCGAGGGGGTTACCCGGCAACAGAGCCCTTCTGTACATGTGCTGCTTGTGCTGTTACTGCCAAGGCGTGTGTCCTTCTGTGCTTTTCCATTCGATAATCAAATAGCACATTCATAACCCACAGTTCAAGAAATAAAACTAAACAATGTTGAAGCATTAATATTTTAAAATTAAATCAGTTCCTCACAGCAGTGCAATAAAAAACGGCAGTGGCAACCTGACAGATGCTGGTTTTGGCATTTTCTCTTTTGAGTTAAAATAGCAAAGCTGATTCAAACTTCTTTATGAGATGAAAGCATATTTGTATTTTCCCCTTCAGCCATTTTTCATTCAAAAGCTGATTTCATTTTTCTTCTTTTGCTGGGACTAAACACTAGCTAGTTACTTCCAGAAATTAGAACAATTTAAAATTTCCCACCTTCTTGTGTAACATATTTTGGGTTTTAAGTCACTTTGGTTGAAAGGATGTCTCTGAGCCAAAGGACCCAGGAAAGGACTTGTACTAGAAACAACAGATCAAAAGTGGCAAATGCTGCACTAAAAGCAGTAATTGCACAACCCCTGCTGTCTGAGGATGGCCTGGAGTTGCTGCATTGCTAAGAGAAGTGCAAGCCTGTCAAGCTTCTTGGGCTGGATACCAGAACATACTCAAGCCTGGATGCAGCAGAGGAAGAAATACTGGCTTTATCCCTTCAGAAGTCAGGTCTGCAAAGGTTTCTTGTCTAATCCTGGTGTTTGCAAAGCTTTTCTTTTGAGGAAAGAAGAAGAAATGACTGGTGTAATACATTTTAGCTGTTCTATCTGAAAACACTGACACTAAAAAGGGTAGTGCTAGGGAGTTAAGTGTATTTTACAATACCTTCTCTTTTAATAATGAAAAGAAATGTTTGTAGAGGATGTTTGTCAGCATCCTTTGAACTCTATTGAGGAAATAAAGTAGGATAAAATCTGATAGCTTCACTACAAGTAGTTATCTAAATTTCGAAGTTTTATTTTTTCCTTTTAGAGCTTCTAGCATTTTGGAGCATGGAGAAAATATAAAAAGAGACCTGTACTTAAAACCCCTCCCTCCCCAGGAAATTAATAGAACACAAGGACTATAATTGCATTTCAGAAATTTATTGTTAAACTGCTGGAGACTCAGGAAAAACCTGAGCCTGGTAAAGGGGGGTTGCCATTCAGAAGAAGGGCACTGGGTTACAGGGAAGGAGCTCCTGCAGGAGCCAGAGGACATGACTGACCAGTGCCTTGCTGCATCCAGTCCAGCCATTGATTGTCAGCTCCTGGAGATTTCCCAGCGTTCCTCAGACCGCTTTGAATGGCAGCAGTTGTTTTGAGTTTCACATGAAATATTGCAGGAAAAAGAACCAAGCTGATTTGATTTTGGTCACTTGAGTGGAAGAAAAAAACTTTTTTTTTTTTTTTTTGTCAACAAAACATTCTTTGAAGATTCTTCCATTGACTGCAAGTAGTGTTGCACTGCCTGCACTCTGCTATGTGGTTCCTTCTGGGAGACACCAGCAGGATCAAGGCAGCAAGAGCAGTGGGATTTCACCATGGGGATGAGCATCCCTACCAGTGCTCACCAGACAGCTTCTCTGTGGAGCCACATACGGCACTTCTAAGGTCAAGAACATCTGCACTCTGTCTCATTGACCCCTTGCAAGGAAGCCACCAGCACTTGGCAGGGGGCAGGAATTTCTCTGGCACTGAGAGGAGTTAACCCAGAGGATTTGCTTCCCAGGTAGCCTCTGCTACTCAGTCAGTTAATCCCAGCAGGAAGCATATTATCTGCTTCTTTACAGCCTCTACCCCAAAGAGCTGGAATGAAAAAAAATGAATGAAATGAATGAAATATATTTTAGGATCTTTTATCCTTCTTTGGTTTTGGTGGTTTTCTTTCTTTGTTTTTGTTTGTTTGTTTGTGGTTTTGTTGGGTTTGTTTGTTTGGTCGGTTGGTTGGTTTGGTTTGGTTTGGTTTTTTTTCTTGCTCCCTTATAAAGTTGCCTTGCTGCCCTCAGCTCTTGCTGAGTTCAACATTTTTGATCTTTCTGTGAAGCAGTACAATACTGGAGAAGATCCTGGTTTTAGGCTCAAGGCCTCTCTCTAGCAGAGGAGGCTCAGCTCTCTCTTTGGGCTGTGTGTGTCGTGTGGGGCTGTAGCTGCAGCAAGCGCTGTCCCCCAGGCAAACACACTGCCAGGGCAGACAGCGCTGCTTGACCCAAGCCCCTCTGGCCTCTTCTTTGAACAGCTTTAGGAACAAATCTCCTTTTAATCATCTTTGTAAGCTATTGTTGCAATTACACAGGATCCTGAGGCCATGTGACAGTCATGAGTGCCCATCACCACCCCGGCACTTTTCCAATCACAAGTAATAGATTGATCCACCTCCTTGGGATCACAGCAGTCAGCTCTGCCCCAAGCAATGCCTGCATGAACAACCATGTGACAGTGGTTTGGACCTGCTCTTGTCATTTGTTCAAAGCAAAGAGCATTCCCTCCTAAATGGAAGGAGGGAAGGGAAGGGAGAGCTGAAGAAGAACCATGTTTTATCATGTTTTTCATGGCAGTAAAACAATTCAGACTGAAAACATACCTGCTTCATTAACTTTGCCCTTAGTTCAGAGTTAGAGAGAGAAAAATGAGGATCTTGATGGAAGGTCAAAGTATTTTGCATTATACATCACAGGATCATTAGTAATGTAGTTACTAATGATGAAGAAAATATCTGTTAACTAGCTGGAAAGTAAGAATTTTAATGCTTTCATTTGCCACCAAGTAACTGGACAGTCCAAGGAACCACTTATATCACAAGAGAAATATTTTCAAAAATAAAATCACCGAGGATGTTTTCTGGCCTGATGCCACATGTGTGGTAGAGCAATACATGTGGCTGTTGTCACCAGCCCAGAGAGCACGTGCAGATTCATCATCTTTTCAAGATATTTTGTTCTGATATCAAAAGTGTCTCAGAAGCAGAGCCCAATTTATGCCCAAGCCCATGGATATGGACAAATTAAAACTGTGGACACCCTTTGCCTGCCTACCCAAGCCTTCTTCTTCCAGTCAAGAACAGATAGGAAGAAGCTGTAGTTTTATACTTCTGTGCAGCCAGTTCTAAAGCAAAGATGGCACAGAGAACCACAGACCCTGCTTGTGCTGTGCTATGAGATCATTACAGTCATATGATGAACTATCTAGATTGTCTGGCACCCAAATTGTAATCTGTGGTTACATACAAGCCTAACCACAGCAATACCTGCAAATATGGTTAAAGCTGATCCACAGCATATCAGCTGGAGAAGGAAATGTATCTGCTCCTTTGCACAAGGAACTTGAACAAAAACTGTTTTGCTCCTCCTCCATGATGAAAAAACAGCCTCTGGGGCTCAGTGCAAGTTTTAGAAGACAGGCTAACACCAGCTTCCTACACTGAAGCATTATTATCCTCTGGGACGTTTTCCTCCAGTAAAAACTGAGGCACTCAACCATCCAGTACGTGGTTATTTTAAATTAAAAAGAGTAACTTTTCTAGGTGGTATATTAAACATTAGTTGCACACTAGCACACATTTTCCTGGGTTCAAATTGATATCAAAATATGAAATTGCTCAATGCATCAAAAAGTGGGAAGGAGAGGAGGCAGGAAGCCAAGCTTTGTGATGTCAGAGCTGACTGGCTGGGCTGGGCTAAGCCTCTTAGGGGACAGTCGTACCTGCTGTGAAATCCAGTGTAGCTGGAGGTCATTCCTTCAGCTGGGAGGCCAGGACAGACCTTTTGCAAACTCACGTGAAAGGGGAAGGCAAGACTTTTTGCAAACTCACATGAAAGGGCAAGGCAGTTTGCAGGAGTGAAGGAGCCCTACAGTAAGGCTGAGTTGTAAGAGCCATACTGAGAATGTGGTGTCGGACACCCAACAAAGACCCCAAACATGGGGAGATCCAGCCTCAGAGCTGATCATCTATAGAGACTTCATCTGTTTCCCTGGAAAATAGTTTCTGGTATTTGGTATTGCAGTCTTGGACAACAGCACCATCAGCTTCTTCAGGAGAGGTTGGAAACAAGTGGTCCATCCCCTGTACCTCGGGAATAGCTGCCTCATGGCAGGGATGTATCTTCTTAACTCAAGGCAGTGACAGATATTTGGTACTCTGCACCACAAGGCTGGATATTTCTTCTAATTTTCCATCTTGCCCAGTGTCATGGTGAATATTTGTGATTCATCTCTTCCACTAAATTTCTTTTTAAAGAGCCCAAAAGTAAGAGAAGCCTTCTTCAAAAGAAAATGAGTCAAATATTTTCCTACTTCCCTAAGCAGTGCAGACTTGATGCAGTTGGTAATGAGGTTCCAGGTCATTTCTTATTTTGGGTACCATCTGCTGCAATGGGAAATAACAACCAAATGTATTTTATAAACACCATATGAATATGGTTCATTTTGTCTAATAATGTCCAAAACCTCTCAAGTATATGCTGAACTTGAAAAGAGCATTCCTGAACATCCGTAAAGCTTCAGAAAGTCTATCACTTCCAAGCAGACAGACTTAATATAATTCTTTCTAAATAGATGCTAGCATTTCACCCCAAGTATAGAAAGTGGGCTCTGCAGGGCTGTTGTGACAGCCAGCTCTACGTCTATGCATCATGACTTATGCATATTATGCATATTATGACATGACTATGCATGACAGACTAACCATGGAGACTCTAGAAGAAGATGAAGAAATACTTTGGAATTTGCGTTATTCTTTCACCCACCTATCCTCTGTATGGCATTTTTACTCTTACTGTCAAGAGGCCTTTCATCGTGAAAAGAAATCTGATTATTTTGGACAAGTCTGTCAAGAAAACTATTTTACCAAGTGCTTGCAGATGCAACTTGCAAAACTGTTTGTTTCTGAGGATACTCATTGTTACTAGGATGGCTTCTGCCAAAGCATCTTCCTCATTACGTCCTTATCAGTGTTTTCCAGCACCCACCTGTAGTCCTTGCGCAGTTGCTGCTCCTCTCCTCTGTGCCTACCACAGAAGTATGTGGGAAGAAGTATATAAAAGGATAAAAGTAGACAGGCTAAATGTGTGGAAGGCATGGATTCTGTGCTATTTTGTCCACACAATCTGAACAAGCTCCTGAAAGAGTCTGGCGCAGGCACCACTGCCAGACACACGGCTCCCTTGGGAGACACTCCACAGGGTTGATGGCACCCAGCTCTACTGCCTGGAGCAGTTGCTCCCAGGACAGGGAGAGAGAGCAATTTGGGGTAATTGCACAGCTAATTTTGGCTGGAAGGAAGAAAATCTTCCTGCCAGAGAAATAGTTTAACCACTGGCAGCAACATGTTATGTACCTTCCAGTTTTGTTTGTTCTTCAGCTGTAATTAATTTGCTCCTTTGTAAAATTCTACATCATGAATTATGAAATATACTTAAATAAGCCCAGGTCTAATACTTGTGCTTGTGCCATTCCATTAAGGGCTTCCATTGAAACAGAGGTAGTTCCCACTGTGTTTTATTTAAAGAAGGTTTCATTTCATGCTTAGGGATCACACAAACCAGCATCTGGTGCTTGAACAGGTAGGATTTTGTGCTGCGTGGTATGAAGAACCAGCTGAAATGAAGAAGTATCACAGCTCTTGCCTCCCAGTTTTCTCCCTAATCTGCATTTTCCTGTCGTTCAGGGAACAGCCACCTGTGGCTGTGATTGGAGGCAGATCCTTCAAGGAATATTTTTTAACCATATTAATTGTATTCTAAGACTCAAAATCACATAGATAATGACTGCAAAATTACCTCTTAAATGAGGTGGTTAATAACCATGTAGATGGCCTCTACCTTTTCTTTTATTTAAGCTTATCTCGACAGATTTAGCATTTTTAATTGCAATCTTTCCCATGTCCTCAGTGGGCTGGGCAGAGGCAGCACAAGGAGGAGACAATGCCTCCAAGCTGTCCAGGCATCTGGGACAGATGCCCACAGAAGAAGGGGTGAGAGTGTCTCCCCATTGCTTCCCACGCAAAATGTACAGAGGAATTTCTGACCGCTGACCTCTTCCACACTGAGCACAGATTCTCTTTTTGATGCTCTTATCTTTAGTCTGCATGCCATGACCAGCTGTACCTTATGGGATGTTCTCTTCTGCTTTTCCAGCCCAAGTTCCTGTTTAGAAACTGATCTTTAGTAATCTATCACTAACCAGATTGGCCACTTCTTTCTTCTATTTTCCTCTTCAGTGAGACATTGCCTTGCATTTATTTCAATATCTTATTTACAAAACTAACCATGGAAAAGACCATTCTCCCTCTTTTAGTCTCAGACATTACTTCATCTAATTGCAGCACCCTGAATGAGGATCTGATATGTGGGATTGAGTAGCAGGCAGCCCATTTACATCACTAGCTACATTTGGTCCCAGCTCACTTCCCAATTGCCTCCTACCTCAGGCCTGGCTATAGTGAAAATGCGAACAAGGGAGAAGACAATGTACCCACATCTGTGGAAATCACAGCATCACTAGGTTGGAAGAGACCTTCAAGATCATCGACTCCAACCCATGCCCCAACACCTCAACTAAACCATGGCACTGAGTGCCACATCCAGTCTTTTTTTAAACACATCCAGGGATGGTGACTCCACCACCTCCCCGGGCAGACCATCCCAGTACTTTATCACTCTTTCTGTAAAAACTTTTTCCTACAATCCAGCCTATATTTCCCTTGGTGCAGCTTGAAACTGTGTCCTCTCATTCTGTCAGTTGCTGCCTGCAGAAAGAGACCAACCCGCAGCTGGCTACAGCCACCTTTCAGGGAGTTCTAGAGAGTGAAAAAAAGCAGTTTATTGTTTAATAAAAAGTGGCTGGCAAAACCAAGAACAAGATTTTTCAGAATTCAATTAAAAAATCGGCAATCCATGGTGAGATCTGATTTCCAAATAGCATCCTCCTTGGGGCAGCAAAGCCTGTAAGTGGGAGGCTCAGCTTCACCAGGTCACACACTTGCCCTGCTGTCCCTTGGTATGAGAGTGGATGCCCTCTCTGTTCAGGCTTTGCCCACCAGCAGCAAGCTCTCCTTGATGCTCTTGCTGCATGGCAGCACGCCAGAGGTGGGAAATCTCCTTCTGCAGAGAGCTTTGCTCTTGAGTTTAAGGAGTAAAAGGGTACCTTTGCACTTAGTAAGAAAGCTGGTCTGCACAGACCTGTGAACTGGGACCTTCATGAATCCTCGGTCAGATTGGGACTGGCGAAGGGCAACAAATCAAGATGGAAAAGCTAACAGGTTGAGATAAAGGATGATGGTCACCTACTAATTACCGTCATGGGCAAAGAGGGCTCGATATGGAGATATGGTTTAGTGGTGATCTTGGGGGTGCTGGCTTAATGGTTGGACTAGATAGTCTTGAAGGTCTTTTTCAATCTAAATTACTCTATGAGTCTATGAAGTTGGTAGAAACAGTCAGTTCAAAGTTTCATTTTCTTCATCAGTTTTGATCTTTTAGATTTTTGGGGGTTTTTTTTTACTATTTTTTTATCCCTGGATGTGTGTTGGATTGGTTCTGTTTTGGAGGCCAGGTTTCACACTGTCTGTTACTTTCCAAAGCATTACCTGCCCAAACAGGTTTTCAAAGGGATTTGAGCCTAGCCGAGATCACAGCTTTTATTTATTAACTTTTATTTAGTTATTTATTTACTTACGTGTCTTTATGTACCTTTATTTATTTAATGAACTAGGCAGATAGTTAAAAAAACTTACATAAAATAGTGATTGTTATGTTGGGGCATCGAAGCAGAATCAGCATTTAAATACCAGGTTTGAAAGACAGCACATATTTTTGCATGTGTGTGTGTGTGTGAATGGGTGCTTTCTGGGCGCATATTTTGTCTGGTTTGGAAAGGGTGGGATGCTAATTGCAGTGTGCTGAGTTCTTTGAACACGGGCTTTGTGTGTGGATTTTCCCCTCCTGAGTATAAGACTATTTAGGCTGCATGTATTTTTAAAGTAAAATTAGATATCTGTGGAAGGTTTACAGTAATTCACTTTCAATTTAGGGCTGTTTTTTGAACCAGAACAAATAGCTGAGCATCTGTTACCCTGAAAATGTTACAAAATGCAGTCACCAGGCAAAAATCAAGCATCTCTGAAAATTATTATTTTGGCTACATAATCAAGCAAGCAATTACTGCATTATCTGCAAAGTATGATCATACATTATTAATACATTTTCAGAGAAAAGGGTCTTAGTAAATGCAGTTTTTCTGGCTTTTATGATACTCAAGACCCAGACGTAATTCTAGCTGATTGAAAATATTTCATGGCTTTTTCATTTTTCAGTTTAAGGTGCAGTTTGGTTGGACACGAGAGACAGTAAGGAAGGAGCAGGAAGAACAGAAGGATATGGACATTTGTGTAAGTGATTACAGACATCCTTCCTATGTGTCATTCATATCCAAAGCCAGAGAGCCAATTTTCCAGTGGAAAAGGATTTAATAAATGCAAACAGTATAGTGTGCTGTGCTATATACAGGACTTTGTATTTACATGTTCAGATATACAACTGGGAAGGCATTTTTCACTGAGCACCAGAGTTTCATGTGGTACAGAAAGAACATTTTCAGAGCAGGGAGGAGAGCCCAAGAGAAGTGCTCACTGACCTTTGATGTTCTAGGCTGCCATGACTTTACAAACTAATTTCCATCTTCAAAAGCATCTTAAAGCAGGATTAATTTCAGTTAATTTTGGCTGTCTGAATGTTAGGCATCCTAGCCAAGCTCCCGCCTCAGTTTATTTCTGCAGCCAGCAGAAACTCTTTCACCTGTCTTGGATGCTTACCCTGTGACAGGATGAATCACTCAAGCTTACAAAGAAAGCATTTATATTGCTGAGGCTGTAGGAGGTGAATCCGTTAAACATTAACAGTTTCAGTCAGTTTGTAAATGACTCCTGGAAATGGAAATTAGTTTTCCAATTTACTTGAGGAAGCGAGTGTTACCTCAGCCCTGCCATGACCTAGCAGTAGTTCTTCTTATTGAGCTGCACACCGTAACCTAATGTCACCAGCTAGAACAGAAATATTCACAATCTGGTTTTGGACAGGTCCTCTCTGGATCCTGCTCTAATTCCTTTTCTAAAAGATGGCTGAAAGTGTATCCTAAAATGTCACCAGGAAATACTTTTGCCTTATGGACAAAGAGCCCAGGTTGCTTGGGCACTCAACTGTCAAGACTGCTTTAAAGAAAACATAAGTGAGACCTAGATGGCAAAGATCTACTCAGAACTTGTGCTAGTGCCAAGAAGTCTTCTAGAAGGAAGTTGATGTAGAGGGGGGCATGTATGTGTGTGTGTGTGTGTGTGTGTGTGTGCAAACACTGGCAAGCAAGCAGGCATCACAATAATTAGTTATACAAATTACCACTAATGGGTGGCAGCACTGAATGCCATGGGATAAATTTATCCTTGGCATGAAGAGGAGTAATTAATCCTAAATGCACCCTTGTGATATAAGTAAGTATTATTATTACCCCAGTTTGAAGATGCAGAGAGGTGATGTTTTGCCCTTGGCAATTCAACTTTCCAGAAGACTGACTAAGATAATTTATGGTGGAGGATTACGTTATGCTCTTTAGTTGACATTTCTGATAGCATTGCAACACTATCTTGTAAAGAAATGCACGGGGTAGTCGGAGATTTTGGAAGCTGATTTACAGCCAGGAAATTCAGCAAGCAGGTTCATGTTGGGGTGATCTGGAAAACCTCTAAATACACAACAAGGTAGTGTTTATACTGGCACACATGCGTCAGTAAGGAAAACTTGCTTTTCAGCAATGGAAACTTCCTGAGTGTCTCTTTTCCTTTGAAAATTCACACTTTTGGTATGTAAACAGCAGCTCTGCTCAGCTTTTGAGGTTTTCTATAAAACTGTCCCTGACTGGGCTATAGGCTTTTCCCTGCAGCATGTAAGTCATCCTAGTGCAGCGCTTGAGCCTGTTCCCCTCTCCAGTTTATTTGCTGGTAAAGGCTCAGTGACCATCAGCTCAAAGAGTTCTGCTGCACATTGGTAAGTCTCCCAAGCAAAGGAATATTTTAAAGTCACACCTTCAAGGATGTGCTATCCATAGCATGAGGAGACTTAAACTGTATACCATATGTTTAGCATATAAAGGTTTCGACACATAGCAGGTTACAGCTGGACAGACAGATTGCATGTTGAATTTCCCCCATACTGATCTGTAAAGCCCACAAGCTATTTGCATTTCCTGTATGTTTTCTTTCAGTGCAAATAATTTTGATAATATAAATCAAAATCTACTAGGACACACAAATCTAACTTTCTTGAGTGAGATTGAAGCTTTGGCAGAAACAACAAGCAATCTAAATTGGCTGGACTTTAAGCAGTACTTTGGTATATGTTTCTAATGCTAGGATGTTGGGGGAAAGACAAAAGCACAATCAGACTGAATTATGGCTGCACAATGTTTACTTCATTACACAGGAAAAATATTGAAAACATCTATATTTCTTATGCCTAGTTCAGCTTTTAATGGTTTCAAGTCAATGAGTTTATCCCTTAAATTTTACACTTCTTTAAATTTTAAAAATAAATAAAATGTTTAAAATAGAAATTTCTGGTTTCTTTTCTCAGAGAACTGCTACTTGGGACCATTCTGAAATTCTCAAAGGAAAATAGTATTTGAATACTTGCTTAATTTTGAAACTCCAGGTATAGGAGACCATTTCTTTGAACTAACGTGCATTACTAGAAAGTGTTTTACCAAAATTGAGACACCCCAACAGACAGCTCATCATAACATTCTCATGAGTATATTCCCTTCTGTGAAGTACATGGTCACCTTCATGTACAATGCAAAAAAGTTTTGAGTTAGTCTTTGGAGAAATCTTAGGATCTGTAAGCATTTAGAGAAGTATTAAAATACATTATAATAAAATGCCCTTTTAAACAACCTAACAACCTGAACCCTGGCATTAAACATTTGGACAAATGCTCATGTCTAAAAACATCTCCCCGCCTGCTAGGCTCTCCTAGAGAGAGGCACAAGTTCAGGCTGGGGCAGATCAGAGTGATGAACAAGTGCCAGGGACTGTTGAAGATGCCGCCTGCTGGCCCCGTGAAACACTTGGTTGCCAGCAGGAGTGCCTGAACTGGCCACAGTTTCCTGCCAGGAGTGAGGCAGGAACTGGTGTCCAGAGACCGCATCAGACTTCACAGATACAGCTGTCTGTGGGAATACACAAAACAGAGAGTGAGACAGATTAGCATACTAGCTTGATAAACCAGGATGCCGTGGCATGGACAAACAGAACTTCGAAGATTAGAGAAGATGGGATTAAACCTGATTACAGGAAAAGAGGAGATTCAATCAACCTTCTGCAAGCAAAAGATGTAAAATGTATGAGTTGTCTGTGTGATTCCTAACCTGATTATTGTAGTGGAAAATTATTAACCTTCCTGAAATGGTATGTAAGCTTTGGGAAAATCTGAGTAAAATTGGATCCTGATCATGAATCAGCCTCCCCGTCTCTCTATCAATCGGCAATAGCTGTCTCCTAAACTTCTCCTTAAATAAGCCAGAAACAAGGGTTTATGTGCCAGGAATGAGCATCTGACAGAAAGCAGTCAGGCTCTCCCTATCTCCAGCTTGGGTGTCACTGCCAGCTGCTTTCCAGGGTAAGGTCAAAGAGCCCTGTGTTGAGAGCCTGAGCACCAAAAGATGCTCAGCCTTGGCTTCTGTGATTCCCTCTCTGAGCTCCCTTAAATCACGGGGAACAGAGTGACCAGAGTGCCATTTCTGTACTTTTCTGAGTCTCTATGGTCCATATGTGGGACATTTTGCAGCCTGCAATGTCAAAGACTCCAAAAATGTTGGCTTTCCATCCACGCTCAGAAAAAGCCAGGGTGCAAATCTCTCAAATGTCTTCAGAAACCCTTGGGAGAAAAATAATGTAGTTATTGCTTTTCTCATAGAGGCAGTGGTTGCCTCTCCGGTTAAAGTTTGAGCTGTGTTGTGCAGTGAGGAAAGAATAAAGGTCTAAAATATCTGGTAAAGAGAATTATAAAAGATTTCAAAGTGAGAAAAAGCAGTGTAGAAATTGGACTGTCTCTTCTCAAAATTATATCTCACCACTGAGAAAATCACCGCTATGCTGCATTCTCTCGAGTGTATTTGTGTGCATACACACATGTGTACACAAGGGGAGAGGAAGAAGAGAAACCCCCCGAACCAGGCGGTTTCAGTTTAGCCCCGTTGCAAAATGTAGGTGGTTTGTTGTATTTTTGTCCGGGTGGAAAGGAAGCAAACGGCCCTGGCTGGGAAGGCGGTGGGGGCTGCCTGTCCCGTGAGCCGCAGATGCTCAGGAAGCCGAAGCGCTGGTGCAGCTTCTGCATAGGAAGCGCTGCCCTCCCCGGGCGCCCCTGCCACCGGCCCCGCTCCCCGGCCCCAACCCCCGCCGCTTATCTAAGGTACGGCCGCTTCCTCGCACCCCGCCGGCTGTGTGGCAACCTGCCGCTGTTTATTGCACAACAAAGCAGTTGCATAAGAGGATCTTAAGAAAGGATCAAATAATTAACAGTGAATAACTGCCACTGCGTGTTGTGAACGCGGACAATAGTTTGGGGCAAAATAAAGAAGCACGAGAGAATCTGTTTCCTGAAACGGTGCGCGGCTGATTTAAGTCCCATGTCAGTTTTTCCAGCTAAAGACTCAGCCTTAATTAGTCTAGACCAAACCAGCTGGGGCTTAATCATTTATCTAATGTTGGTCATCTTTCACAAGCCCAAGGGAAAGCACAGATCCTTGCTCTTGTGACAGCTTGCACATCTTCTGGGTTCTAGCCCAGCACAGCATGATGTGTCCCTGTGTCATCCCTCACCACAGGACCAAAGTGATGCTTAGCTGGTCAGCTGTGAATTATTGCACTAAAGGTACCCAACCATGACTTGGTCAAGTACAACTTTCTAGTAAGAAAGAGATACAGAAGCGTGCCTAGAGATGGGATAAATGGCATCAGGAGGGTCTTCTCCCACTGAAGTAGCTGCAGAGAAGAGCTGCCCTGAGGCTACTTAAGAGCATTTATGAACACAGGGGACACTTTGCAGAAAACCTGACTGTAAGTAAAGTACCATGGGGGGATGAGCAAGCAAAGATTCTCTGTTAGTCCCCACCCAGGTTGCAGAAGTGGAGACAATTTTAATTTTTGTTCACTGTTGTATCACTATATCCTAACTTCTGCAAGAGAGACAATAATAGCCCCAAACTCTGTGAAATTAGGCAGGTGAGTTTGCAGGCAGTCACAGATCACTTAGAAACCCTAGAACAGAAAACAAGTTGGAAATAAGATACTTCATACAAGGGCATTCAGAAAGACATGTCCACTACCACGTTATGGCAACTTTTATTTTCAAACTAAAATAAGATTTCTCACTGAAGAAAGAAGTCTAAGTCCTTGGACAAGGAGCCATAGCTCACAGCTCTTGATAAGCACTGTCGACTTAGAGCACAAAGGAAAACCATTCTTTTCTGCTGATGAATTCCAAGTCTTTGGATGGGATGGTCAATAAGGTCTATTGGTAGGAGCCTGAAATGGCACTACCTGAGAACTCATGAATCAGTCAAGAGCCTCCTGTCCCTGTAATTGTGTCACACATAACATTTAGCACCTGAAGCTCTGGCAGAGGATAAGCACAGATTTGGGAGCCTTCTTCTGCGTTTTGGTAAGAGTAGGGAGGACTCTACAAAAACTAATGCAGGATACTGCCCTTGCCTCAGAGCGAGATGGCAGATGTGTGCCAAGGTGCTGGGCAGGATGAGTATTCCTTCCTTGGTCTCCTAAGGCAGTGCTCAGGCATATAAAGAAAATTATCTGTTATTATTCATCATCCGTAATAAAATGGTATTTAGTCCGAATCTGCTATTAACTCTTTAGTGGCTGGACTTAGATTCTTCCAGTATGAGTTACACACTAATGCAAAATGCATTATGCTTTTATGGTAAAATCCCACTAACTGCACCAAGAGGTTAATTAAACTGGAGAGAAGAAAATAAAGAGGCTTTTAGAATGAATTATTCAGAAGGTCATTAGGAATCAGGCACACATGGGAAGCATGATACTTAGAAATCCTAAATGTAAACACACATTCCTGGATTAATGTGAGATTAAGAAGATAAAGAGAAGTTGTGTTGCTACTAACTATTGTTAAACAGCAGAATTAGGCTGCATGCCTTAAGAATTGAGAGCATTTCTGGTGCAGAGGACTAAGGAGGGTGAGATGGATGCTCTAAGGGGAGCGGTATCTGATCTCAGAAGGCTCTCTCATTCTGTGCTGACCACTTGGGTCTCCTTTTGTCATGGACCTCCTTGTCCCTGCTTCAGGTAGCACAGGTTGGCTACAGTTACTGAAAGCACATCCTAACTCTACTGACACCAAATCACCAAGTGCCATGATCCTTGGGCACCACCTGGCACAGCAGTTGTGGGGTGTAAGAGGTCACTGCCTGCCTTTGCTCACCACTGATCCCCTGGATGTGCAGACTCAGATATTCACCCAACCCAATGGCACTGACTGCTCCTCAGAGGAGCAAATCAAAACATATGGAGCCCAGGCTTTCCTGGGGGAGGCAAAAAAGGTGGTAGTAGCCTTCCTGCTGCCTCGGCCCCAGCATGGGCATGACTCTAACAGTGGGGCCATTCTTCTTTCTTCCCATTTATGTCTCTGCTCTCAGAGATGATTTTGACCAAAGCTGGCCACCCTAACTCTACACCAGCCCTCCATCCCACAGCGTGTGAGTCACCTCCTGAGCTATTAGATGTATGAAAAGTCTCAAACATGGATGCTTTTTCTCTGAGAAGACTTTGCTTGATGAATCTTGCGGTGATCACCAGATTCACCAAGACAGGCCCTTGTGGTATTTTCTGAACAATGAATGCTTTCTTTGTCTCCCATTATGAAGCTACAGTGCAGCCACTGGTATTTTCAGCTACATTACTGCCATTTTACACTTTGAAGAAACAACAAATACATGAATTAATGTGAGCTTTCTGGGCCTGAGTCTCACAGTTAGCAAGTCTCCACTGGGGCAATGAAAAGTGAGGCTATAGTATATATAAATTATGCTACATTTGTGGTCCCTTTATACAGTCAGAAAGATATCAAAAGGTAGATGAACATTAGGCTCCCAGTCTAGATTACATCTATTTCAGTCAAGAGGACCAAAGGAGTTTGCAGTGATAAAACATGATGCTTATCCCTGGCTCCGTGAGACCCTTTGTCTTAAGCTGTCTTGAGGTGCAGTCTGCAGATCATTTTAAGAGCTGTCATAGAGGGGGAATAGGAATAATGCTATATTACCATCTCAGCCTGGAGCTGTGCTCTGTTACTCTTTCCTCTCTATGCTTAATATAAGGATTTGATAATGCAAACTCTTGAATGTAATTTCATTATTAACCAGCCTAAAACAATTTATTCCATTACCTTAAAAGTAACTCCATTGTATTTCCATTGAGAAATGACTACTGTGGAGATGAAAAGACCCTGCTTTCCTCAAGTGAGCTCAAATATTTGAAAATAAATACTGCAAAACATTCACTTGAATTCTTCTGAACAGACTGAATTTCAGGTTGAGGAGCAAAGAGAGAACAATGCTTGGGGATGCTGTGTCCCAGTGTGGTCATTCAAAACAATGAATGTTCTGCATGTTCAAGGATGTATGTCAAGTGTCTGCCACAGTGAAGGGGCATTCTTATAAGGTCAGCTGCTGTCATGAGATGTTTGCTGTGATCATCCCTCTTAAATGGATTGACATGGGCACTTCCTCAGCCTGGATTTGGCCTGGCTAAAGAGCCAGAGGGATAAATTTCTAGGGGAGGCTTGAACACAGTGCTTCATGATGTTCCACAAAATGTATACTCCACAGAAGAATAATTTCCTACAATCAGAGAAACACCCACTTCTTTGTCAAGACAGAGACAGGACCTTTAAGTTTTGAGGAGTCTTTCTTTCTGATCACCTTTCCTGGCTTCATTTTTAACTTGCAAGACGAACATTGTGTTTGAAGCTAGCTAATTCACAGTCCCTGATACCATAACCAACATTGTCACCTGAGAGGCAAGCCACTAAGTGCCAAATAACAGCCTTGGGAAACAGGCTCATTGCTCCTGAGCTCAGTCTACTTTGCCAATGGTGGCCACACAGGCTGGGCAGCTGCTGCTGTGGAGCTGACAGGCTCCAGTGTCTGAGCATTCTGCACAGGCTCCAGCCACTACAGAAGCCATCTGGGCAGGCCAAAGCTACCCTAAAGCTACCACCCTCCCTATAGCCCTCACTTTGCATGAACAAAGTAGTAGTTTTGCCCCACCAAGACCTCTATCTCAGAGCTATTTCTGAAAAGGAGCCTGTCTCCCCTGCCAGCCTCCCTATGTGCTGCCCAACCACTCCTCCATCAGCCCTTGCTGCCTCCCACCTCATCCCACAGATTGTCAAATGCATCCTACTTTTACAGAGTTCCCCCCTCAAATTCTCTTGCAGGCAGAACTGCTGATTCACACACGCCACTTTGATCCTCAAAAGCATTTCCTCCATGCCATAAACAGCCAGGAAATTCACATAGCCAATTTTAGGAGTATTTTGTCATCTCAGATACCACTGGCTTTTACTCATCTTAACTTAGAAATCTTTGCCTAGTGTGGTGGATACCTTCAGTCTGTGCCATGCTTCTGCCTTAATTCTTGTGATCACAGTCTTACGACTTCATGGTCTAGCAAGGGCAGGGCACAAAGCACTCCATGAAAATATGCCCCAGGATTTTTTTTGTAGGGCAGAGTCATCTACATACCCTGCTATTGTGGCTTTAAGTGCAGATGTCTCACAAATGTGCAGAATTTTTTCACTCTTCCTCCAAAAGGAAAAAAGAAAGTGACACGACATGTGCTGTGTGCCAGGGTTTGTTTTACAGGAGAGGATAGGATACGTGCCAGGACAAGGTGTCACCATTTAACTTACTTTCCTGAATATTCAGATGAAGCTGGTGGCACATCAGGTCCCTGCTTGCTCTTGGCATCGAGCTGTCCTGCTCAGTAGCTCCCCATCTTCTGCTCGTTGGCTGCCGAGTTGTCTAAGCTCATTTGTCCCCTCAAGACGGTGTGAGCCACACTCTCACTGGTTTTTTCTGTTGAGATGTGAAATCTTAAAATGAGATCTTAATAGAGTTTAAAAATCTGTTCGCTATTCTTTTTCACTTGTGTCTACTGCTAGCATGGCACAGTAGTTACACTAAGGCTTCTATGCCTCCTTACACTACCAGCTATCTCAGTGGCTGTGGGGATGATGGAGGGTGATGGAAGAGATGTTGAAATTCAGTTCCTGAAAGAATTGGTTGCTCTTACTGGAACACAATCAGTCCAGTTTGCAGGCAAAGTGAGATGGACTTATCTCACTCCTCCAAAGTGTCTTTCCAGTGGTGAGTCAGTCATGTCATGCAGAGCAGTGGATGCTGAATGCACTTGAACACAATTGAGTGTGGTGTAATTGTCTCTAAACTGCTTGGGTGTGCCACATAACAGCCACAGCTGCACAGGTGATGAAGCAGAAAGTTAATCAGGGAGAGGTGGAAGTGTTGGGTGAGAGTGTTGATCTGCTGGAGGGCAGGAATGATTTGCAGAGGGATCTAGGCTGGTTGGATTCATGGACCAAGGCTGGTGGTATGAGGTTCACCAAGGCCAAGTGTCGGGTCAGTCTTGGGGCAGAGTGGGTGGAAAGCTGCCAGTCAGAAAAGTACCTGTGGGTGCTGGTCCACAGTGGCTGAACATGAGCCAGCATTGCCCAGGTGGCCAGGAAGGCTCTTCTACCCTCATGTGTGATCTGCAATTCCTAACCTATTTCTGGGAGATATTTTCTAAACTGTCCTTAAAATGCTCCAGAGGATGGCATTTCCACAGCCTCCCACATTAATACTAGAGTACTTCATGGGTAGAAAGTGAAGAAAAAGGTTTCCTGCTTCTTTTGCTACTGTTTCTTGTTCTAATCACAAGGCATCTGGAAAATACTAGGTTTTTGGTATCTTTTGCAATGATCCTTTATTTGGCTTTTTCTTGCCGTTTAACTAAGCTCAGTAAAAAGTCCTCTGTGAAGGAGTACAGTTAAAACCAGTGTGCACATGCAGCCTTACAGCCCTTACAACCTGGAGGCAGGGGGCTTGCTGCTTTTCAAAATCTGAGCTCTGGCTCTGAGCAAAGTTCCTGCCATTCCTGCCTAACTTGTCTGCTTCTGGTTTGGTATTCAGACTGATGATCAGTCTGAGACTGCTTTTGGAGGAAAAAAACAGGCATGTGACCCCTGAAGCTCTCCTGTGCAGCAGGAATTCTTGCTCAGCTGACAGCTTGGTGGTGTGTTGGGAGTGCAGAGGAAGGGGGAGAATGTCTGGCCACTGGTTGCAATGCCTGCTTCTTGTCTAAAGAGGAAAATTGTGGAGAGCACATGAGCCAAAGGATCTCTGAAGATTAGGCTTTTGCCTTGAAGGAGCCTGTAGCCAAGGCTTGTCTCTCCCCGGACTATCATCAGTGTGAATCTAGAATAACTTCGAAAGAAATTTTACTTACTTTGCTATGATCCAGGTCTTATAATACTGAATGTCCTTATTGTTGTTAAATGGACATCTGTGATTTCACAATAAATGGAGACATGTGAAGGTCTAATACTACCAGATGTTCATAAGAATAATGAAAAGGGATATCCACTGCATTGCAGAAGAAAAGACAGAAGCTTCTCTTCCTCTATTCCAGTATTTATCACCAAATCAGATGTATTTGAGTCATGTGAAAGCAACTTGCTGGGCAAGATGTAGCAGCTACAGAGAAATAGCGCATGATCCTATACATAGGGTCAACATCATAACACACAAAGAACACTCCCAGAATATATGTTGGTATAATTCTGGTATTTCTGACCTTTCACATAGTGGCATGAGGCATGAGGTTGTTATCTTTATAATGCCATTTAAACATGGCAGGGTTATGTGTGTGAAAGTAAGCCATCATTTCAAAGCATGAGGGCAATAGGTTTTATTGAAGGATATCATCTTTTTGCAGTTAGGAAAGCAAATACTTCCTCTCTTCTTCCAGACTGTGCAGGGAAAGTGACTCTCACACTGGAAAATAGCATTCCCAAACTCATTGAAATTCAACAGTCTTTAAAGCTACTGAAAACAGATTTTAAAAATACTTGAATAGCCTCAGTAAAGCTTATGCTATGGGCTAGAATGAATTTAGAGACTAAAATCAGGACTTCAAATTTGGAAGAGCGGAAAAAAATCACCTTGAAAAATAAGTACCAAGTTAATTGGTAATTATGGCATGAAGGCAATGCATGTGGAACTGGAAAACCTAAAAATGCACAAGTAAGTAAATTCACTGATTAATTCCTTTTCCCCAGGAACTACAACTCCAAGGAAAAAAAAAAAAAAGTAACTCATGTACTTGGAGATTCACAATAAAGTTGGTGGGATTTTTTACATTACTTATGATGGTGAGTATCTGCACTTTAGACTCCACCACACACTGGAGTAAATTGATTTTAAATAACCATCTCCTGTTTACCCCCCATTCCTTATATACCCTTGTGACAGGAGCATTAAAACAGCAATATCTTGTTATATTCCAAGCTCACACTCTGCTGAAGCAGAGCTTGCAGTTGTAGCTGTTTGGGAACTGCTGCACAAAATTAAGCCTCGGGGCTGTTTGTTGTACGCAAGCCTCCCAAAGCTGATATAATAGTTTCAAGCTTGAGAGAGGGAGCCAAGAAGGATATGCAGTATCTTAATAAATATTTCAGTTCATGTTTACATAGTATACAACTTTGCAAATAACACATAAAACATTTTGAAAAAATCTTTGAAAAAGAAACCTTCAGGTAGAATGCATTGATGTTTTCTTCATGACAACCTCCTCCTGCTCCTTCTCCTCCCCTCTGCTGAGATCACAGATGTCACATACAAGATCTTAATACTCTATTTACATTCCTGTTCTTTAGTACAGAGACACAGGCACTGAGTTTCTCAGCTTCCCGAATCTCAGACAACATGCCCAATCCAAGGATCCTGTTCATGTACCTTTCCAGAGGACATCCTTCTTGCCAAGGACTACGGGGCAAGATCTTCCAGGGGAGCTTTTGCTGGAGGCTTGAGAATGCTGAATGAGCCTTCAGGTGCCTGCAGTGGGATCTTGCTAGGACAATTTAACTCCTTGGGTTCCTGAAAGAAAGGAAAGAGAAAAAGTGAAGAATTGCTGTCTTGGCCCATCTTATGAAGAACCACTTTAGGTTCATGTATGCCTCAAGACAGGGTGAAGATCTATTAATAACCCCATGAGGTAGAAACACAGAAAAATCTGCTCTTAACCCTTCTGATCATGAGTAAGAAATCTGGATTAAAGCCACACAGAAGTCCTAAGTCCTGTCCTGCATATTTCCATAGTTGGTTTGGTTTTTTTCTTTTTTTTATGTGCTGATGCTATTAGCTAAAAGAGAAGGGACATTAACAGGAGTTAGAAAGGCTCTGTTCTGTTTGGGTCTGGGCATGTAGCAGAGATGGTGAATAAGCTGTGTACTACAGGAAAGCTATTTACCATTTTTGACTCCTGCTTTTCCTCTTCAGAGCATGCCTTGCATTTGGCTATTTTCATAAAACTCTGTTTTAAAAATAGCTGGCTTCCTTCCTGACCAGGACACATAAATGACATTTATTGGCAATCCTGTATGCTTTACACTTTGTTTCTCTAGTCACATTATCATCAAGTAGATGTGTATGTATAGGGTGGCAGGGCAGTCACTTCCAGAGAGAGCGTGCTTATGTTTCTAAGAACCCATTTGTTCAGATGTCAAAACATTCACTTCTCTGTTAACAATACCTACTCATAAATAAAAGATTTTTCACAAATATCTATACAAAAAATTGCATTGAGGTAGATGCATGGTTGACTGAATTGTCAATCCCTGGGAAAACAGTTTTCCATCAATCACCCAGTTCTATCCACTCAATATTTTGAGAAGCATGTATCCATGGACATGGCAGTGTTACACAACTTGCCCTCCTGTCATCTGCTGCAGTGTCAGCACCCTCTGACCACGATTTGCCAGCCTGATTTAGCAGTATCCATGCAGCAGACTGTGAGCAAGCTCTGGTACAATCCTACACCAGGTATTAACACTGACCAACCTTGCCCAGGATCATCCAGGCTCGTTATTTCATGGTCACAGGAGGATGCACTCGCTACACCACTACAGTGTGGTCCTCAGCTTTACAGGGCTGGTTTGAAATAGGGGCTGCTCTCTGGTATGCCAGACTCCTCGTGGTACAACTCCATTTAGCTGCTCAGGGTCACCCAAGTTTTCAAGGTTTGATGCCTCTGTGCAGAACTGGAGCCATCCATTCAGCATGGTGCCAGCATCACCATGGGAGTGATGGGATGTATGTTCCTGATGGGAACTCCTACAGAGAGGTCCTGACTGTCCTGTTAGGAAGCTCTATGTTTTCTCTAGACCAGAAGACTTGTTCAGTCTGAGCATATATAAAACCCATTATTTTATTTCCTGTACACTGGTTTCAGTAAGAAATGATTATTAAAGCCACTCAGCTTGATTCTTTGTCACTGTGGTTACTTTGCCCTTTTTGACCCCCGAGTGAAGTGTGCACAGTATGCTTATGTTCATACTCAGCTGTTAGTTGTTGTATGACTTCTGGAATGGTAAGACAGTTGAGAAGGAGGATGAGCTGAATGATAGCATCAAGGTCAGTAGTGAGGTGTCACTTTGGTTTTGATTAACTTGCAGAGTGACACAAGCTTGGTGCCCCGACCCAGAGAGCTTGCAAACAATTGAAGTTCAGCCCAGACAGAAACCATGCTTAACATTCGAGAGAAGGGGAAACAAGCTTAGCTGTTCCTTAAACTTGTGTATGTACCTTTGACAGTTTCTAAAGTAAAATTATCGTCACAGGATAGACTCTCTATAACTTAAGATCTGTGAAAAGGCAGCATCTGCCCTTGGCAGAGCAGTGCAAATCTGCACCATTCCAACATCAGATTTCTCATTAAAAAATCTGACACACACCAAGAAATTTAAGCATCCACAATGGATATTGTTTACTTGTTTGCAGCATTTTAGAAGCAACAGGGAATTGTGATGGATTCAGTACAATTTGAATTAAAAAGCTAGATGACGCCTCACAGGCCTTTCAGACTGATAGCTAATCCCTGTGAAAAGGGCTATGAAATGAAATGATAGTTTCAGGGCTAGTCCCATTTGCTTACTTATCCCAAAAACCTTGTTAATGCCTATTAAAATGAAATCCAGTGAACAACAGCCTCTCATGTTTATGGGCTGTCAAGTTAATTTCCATAGAGCTGCGCTGCCTTCGTTGTCATTGTTGACCAAGGGTTAATTCACTGCAGGAAAGAGTGCGACAAAATACATCACTTTAATCCCCCTTTTTCGTCAAAGATGAAGCAGTAGGGAAGGAAAAGTAACAACTGGGAAAATGTTAAGATCCGGAATTTTTCATATAAACTTGTCAGCCATTCCTGATGTCTTCTGTAATAAACACTTGACAATAAACAGTGAGGACTTTTCTTAAATCTCCATAACATAACAACTTTCAGAGGAAAAAAAAACAAACAAAAACCTGTTCAAAGACTTTCTGAATGCATTTGCATTTCCAGGCTTTGTTGCATTATCTACGTAAAATGAAGCAGTTCTCTTTCACCATTAACTCTTTACAGAATGTTCCTCAGCATCAAAGCAGAGTCCTGTGCTGAGCATATCAGAATTTAAAAAACTGTGGTATGTAGGCTGGTAAAATCCTGATTTTTTGGAAGCTTTGTACCACAATCATCCCAAACTCTGAGAGTCTGCATTTTATTAATTTCTTTCACTCCTGCAACCTTTTTCTCCAACATTTCTGTACTTTTTACTGAATTGAGGCTCTCCATAATCCAGTGTTTGCAAAACTCCTGGCATTCCTTATCCATTCCATAGTCCTAGCACTACACAGCCAGCCATCCTCCCTTATACCAGATCTCATCATGCACCATATAGCCTCAGCCACTGAGTGGTTTCTGTTTTCCAAGTCTGTTTCCTAGCAAATAAAAGGCAAAGGAGCTCTACACCAACATTTGCTTTCTCTGTTATTATCCAAGACAGGCTGCTGATGCTCACCCAGCTTTTGTACCAAATAAACCAAATGAATGAATGAAAGGTTCAGAGGCACAGATGTTTTCAGAATAAGATGGGGCACTTGGTTCACACAATTGTTCTGCCTTTTTTTTTTGTTTTCCTGCATGGTTGTTTCCTGTGGAGTGTAGGATATATTAACTTGCAGCCACAGAGTACTTGAAACACATCTACTGGATCAGCTCAGTGCATCAGTGAAAGATGGCTAACAGTCTTCCTTTTCCTGTGCAGCTGTTGTTTGCAGAAAGGGATAATTTTTAAGTTGATTTATTTACCTTAGCCTTTCCCCCCCCTTCTTTTCTTAATCAGTGATCATCAGCACTCTAATTGTTACTAGTAGCTTTGAAACAATGAGTAAACCTCATTGATACAATTAGGAATTTAATAGAAAAACATCCTTGACATGCAGGTGGAAAGCTAAGGACTTTGTCTCCAGAAATGTTGATATCACAGAGTTCCCAGAAAAAAAACACCCCCCCCCAAAAAA
>VWYP01010662.1:411988-539120 GCA_013400435.1 Pycnonotus jocosus
AACCAAAGATTCCCCAAAAAAAAACCCCCCCCCCCAAAAAAAACCCCCCCCCCCCCCCCCCCCCCAAAAAAAAAAACCCCAAAACCCCAAAGGTCCATGTATACAGTTAGAAAAAAACCTAGGAAGACCTCATCTTGGCCTTTTAATAAAATAGACAAAATTTATGTATGGTTTTCATGGTTTTAGCAAATCCTTATTGGCTGTAAATTATTCCTGCTCTGATTTGACAGTCCCTTGTTCTGGGACAGAGTAGACAGCAAGGTCCCTTGGTTGCAGAAGGTGGGTTTAGGAATCATCTGAGTCTCAGAGAGGCACAGAAACCCTCAGGATAGCTATCACTGCTGCTCCGGTCCTGAGAACCAGCAGCTGCAAAGATAACGCTGTCGTTTCACACCAGATAAAACTTTTTGCCTTCACAGGTCAGGAAGGCTTGACCTGTATGCAGAACACCTGGCTGCAGTGCTGCCTTCACCTGCAGTACAAAGCGAGGGGTGCCTCGGGGGGTCAGGCACAGCCCCACACCCCGCCCATACGGTCCCTATTTTCCATTTACTGATGCTTCCTGCAAAGCTCCTCTTTCACATTCACTGCTTTGCTTTTTAGGGTTTTTAATTTTTTCTCTTTCTGTCTTACTGGTGGAGGCTGCCTCTCTGTGGCAAGAGCTTGCACGGAAGGTGGTTCTGCAAAATCCCCCTGGCTGTGGCTTGTGCAAGGGCATCAGTGCGCTCTTGGGACAGTTTTCATGAGCTCCCAACAAAACACTGAAGAGCACCTAGGAAACTCCTCATTGTGCTTTGAGGAGCTAAGGGCTTGCACATTTCCTGGTTATTAACTGGATTGCCCTGCAGTGTCATAGAAATCAGAGAAATAATCAGAGAAATCAGAGAAATCGGAGAAAGTACTGGCTTAGAAGGAACCTTAAAGATCACTAAGTTCTGACCCCCATACCATGGGGAATATAAAACAGGTAAAAATGGGGGTTTTTTTGCAACCTGAGATCACAAAACACATTTTTGCTCTGGGGAGGGATGGATCATCATTTCTTCACCCACAGCTGCTCATTTCACTAGCAGAAAATTTCAGAAGAGGTAGACCATCAAAGGGTCAACATTTTGTTATTGCAATAGAAATCCACTCCTTCAACCAAAACATTTTTGGCTTTTAACATATGCCTGCCTTAAAGGATTGAATTTGGCTATAAACAGATATGAACCAACTTTCCACTGAAGTGTCTTGCATAAGAAAGTGCCCAGGCATCAAGATGAAAGGGCTTCTGAGGAAAGGCACGTGTTCTGACCTCTTACTGCATCAGTGCCACATCACTTCTTGACCACTGGCCTCAGTGGCTTCTGGGGAGGGCAGGGTACCATGACCCATGGCTCCATGCACTCTGTCTCTAGAATACTAATTATCAAACTACAGACGCTGATAATTATTGGGGATGTGAAAGAGAAGGCTCAGACAAGAAAATTGTGTTCCTGCTGCTGCTTTTTAATGCTCCTGGTTGACCATTACTGGCATGATACAGCAACCCAAAGTGCTAGCTTCTCCCACAAGCCAGTTTTTATAATTTTAAAATGAAAAAATAAATGGGAAAATAAGTTGATCCTCTTCTTATAATGGCTGGTCACTGCTCTGTGGCCCATAAAAGGCAGAGCTATCTGCAGCACAGCAGGCACAAGAACTTGGCAGGAGCCACCAGGGCCCTTTATCTGTTTTCCCCTTTCAGAAGAAGCAAAGCTGCTGTTTTTCCTTTTCCTGTTTCTCTGCTTGGGGAAATCTGTTACTTCCCTCAAGATTTACATCCTGACCTATGTAAATCTTTGAACTGCTCTCTTTAGCATTTCCCTTAGGGAGGCTCCTTGCTGAGAAACAAGGCTTCAGGAGCATGGGATAGCATTATTTACACATCTGACATTAGTAACCTATGAGGCAGTATTCATCAAAGAATTGCTTAGGTTTGTCCATGCTACAATCACGCAGTGTTGCTCACAATATGGGGTGATTTTCTTTTATTAAATTTCTTGCTACTCTTTAAAACCACAGCCTAAATATGCTAATGTTGTCTGTCTGATTCCACTTCTTTTTATAATAGGATTCGTCCAGAACTGAATATTATTTTAGGTATACTTCTTATGGTATGATTGTTCGTTTGTTTGTTTGTTTAAAAGTAGGGCACAAATTCCCTATATCTAAGAAAAATGCAAAAAAAAAAGCTTTGTTATTAACCTGTGACCATGGAGTGTCTTCACTTCAGGTCTTGTACACATCCTGCAATCAACAGTAGTAGAAAGAGAAAGAAAGGGACTCTTGAGAAAGGGCAGCAAGGATTCCTGCTTATGTTTGAAAGCCCTGTGAAAGGAAGGTGAAAGGAAGGGTGAGTTTCAATTAGTAAGGAACTAAGATTCCTAATCCTGTCAGTAAGCAGTGGAGAAATAATGTTTCTGAAAATCATTTGTTTGGCACTCTTTTGGTTATTTCTAATAACCAAATTTGGTAATTTCTAATAACCATCTTCTTAATTACCCTTGTAGCAGTTGTACCTGGTCAACTTGAGGAAGCATTAGATATCTGGACCATATTCATCTTGCCCAGCATTAGCCACCCACCACAGCAGTAGCTGCCTGCATCTGCACTTAATTTTGAGGTGCTCATCCTGCCAGAGATTTTGTCAGCTGAGATGTTGTAATCCATCTGGGCAAATCTAGCCAACTGCTTTAGGCAGGAGTAATTGCTTTCTACATTTCATTAACTCTGATGACTCTAAAGGGTGCTTAGCTGCCAAGCTGGAATGTAGATGTGCCTCAGAGGCATCTAAAGTCTGGATAAGAGTCATCTCTCTCTTACTACTCCATTGTATACAACAACCACCTGATTGCTGACCCAAGCATTTTAAAATCTGAGCCTCTAGTCTGCTATATTTACTGAAGTTCATTTAAATGCTTGAGGATTGTTTGTTTGCTTAAAAATGCTGAAGGGCAGTACAAAGTTTACCAAACAGCTCAAGCTTGCAATGTAGGAGAGGCAGTGGTGTGCAGAGTGGAGGCAGAGTGCCTCACTGTCAGTTTCAACAGTTCTATTTTAGATCTTAAAATAAGCTACAGCATGGAGGAAGGTTGTGAGAGTCTCCTAGGGCTTGTGTTTATCACCTTGCTGCAGAGTGGCAGTTGAAAAGCTCCAGAAGAATAGCAGTGAAACACACTTCCAATAATTCTTTATTATTTCAGAGAGACTTGGGACTCTGGTTACCCATGCTTATTCAGAAACAATCAATTCAGTGTCTTGGTAGAAGGGAACTCCCTTGGGAGTGGGGCTGTTGACATTGCTTGAAAGACAAAAGATGGTGTTTCCCACGTGCTGGGCTTTTTACTAAAAATGAGCAATGATCTGCTGCCATGTCCTCTCTCTTGCTATCAACCCTGAACCCCTCACAGAACAAGGGCACAAGAACATAGTCCAGTCATTGTTTTCTTTTCATGGGAAACAGAACTTTTCCATCAGCTAAACAGCATTTGAACGTCTCACCTGACCTAATCAGACTTCCTTGCACCATGTGGCTGTGACCCAACCTTCAGGTGCAGAGAAAAGAGAGCAATGCATATCTTGGGAACACATTCAGAGTAGCAAATTGCCATCCTGGTTACACCAGCTCAGGTCTCCTTGCAGAGTTGAATGACTCTGGAATGAAAATGTGCCTCAGTGAGAAGAGATGAAGAGAGATCACTCATTGCCACTGGTGGCTCTCTAAGGACATCAAATGGACTAAACAGTTTTTGCTTGCAAACCAAATGTGATTCCCAGGAAACTCTGGCACCCACTGTGGTGAAACCAGGCTCTTAGTGCCTGGTAGTAAAAGCAGATCAAACACAGCCTGACCTTTTGCAGAGGTAGGAACTTGGCCCCAGATAGAGTGAATGGTGGTTATATTACCACTATAATCTCAGTGTCTTCTTCCAGCTACTGCTTATGTTTTGACAGGTATCTTCACTGTTAATTCCTGAATAAATTTCATTCATCTCTTCATCTAACCACAGTTGCTGAAAAGAAAAATGTTATACACGCCTCTTTGCTGCACATGAATTGATGGGTTAGTCTAGCCAGCAATGGCAGTAAGACTACCTGCCCCTATTTTATAGACAAATCCTGTCCTTCTGTCAGGCTGTGATATTGGTGTAGACTTTTTGTGATGAATCAGTTCCTGTTTATGACCAAAGGTGCAAGTAATTACTGAGGAATACCCTAGATTAAAAACCCTATTGTTTACTAGAGGGCTGATGACTGATACTGGCCTGGTCAGAAAAGGCATTTTACCCTGCCAAGATCTGCCACTCGGCAGGAGGAAGCTGTAATTCAAGACATGAAGGTGAGCTACGCACAGGGAAAGGGAAGCATAGGTTCATTGAAAGGCAGAGAGTGCCACACTAATCCAGTGACTTCCTTTGACAAAACAGATGATATTCCCAGCAGATTTGCTCTGTTATGGTTTCAATAAAGCATCTACCATGGTGCCATACAAAAAGCATCAATTAAGAGAGGAGCTATATCAGAGCTGCCAAAGCTAAAGGGGAATGAGACATCAGGAGTGGGGGAGCACAAGACCACAGGGCACACTAGAAAGTCTCATCAAGGATTGGTCTTTAATTACTGGTTGCACATCCCAGCAGTGTGGGAAGGCCACTGCCAGTGCCATCAAGAGCTCCAGACTGAGCTTTGTTAAGATGGGAGGTAGACAAGGATTTGGACCTGACCATCAATGTGTGCACAAAGGCATCTGCTGTGCCACCAGTTCCTGCACCACCCATGCTGGGCAGAGCATTCAGTGAACATAACCTGCACTGTCAGACCACTGCAGACACTCCCTGTGTTGATCCAAACACCTTTTCCACTTTGGATACCACAGATGCTTCCACCTTCATCAGCATGGGAGGGTACCAGTGAGCCAAGAGCTGGCAGTGCTGCTGGCTGCAGAGGTCTCCCAGCCCCTGGCTTGCCCGACAGATGGGTCTTGGAAGATGGAGAAGGACCTACTGTCTCCTTCTTTGAAAGCTGGAAAGGCTCAGGTGATCACATATGGCATTACATGGTCACATTACAAATACAGAGAACCAAAGGAGACCCAAGGGGTTTGCATTTGTGTGTGCTATATGCAATGCGCAGAAATGGGGGTTTTACACTGATAAATTGCATTTCCCCTCATGTATGTCACAGTACTAAGGATATGAAAGAGTAAGAAGCAAAAAAACCCTATTTGTTGTGAGGCAAAGGAGTGGTTTTTTTCTTCTTAAAGTAATCTCCAGTTAATATAATTGTTGATTGCTGGAGAGCTAACACAAACAAAAGCTAGACAAATGTTTTATTTAAACAAATTATGTGTTTTTGTAGAATAGCAGAGAAATAAACAGATGTTTTATATACTGCAGAGGATCTACCATTTTCCAGTCACCAGCAATAATAAGTGTAGTTTATACTCTATGAGTAAGAGCTCCCCTTTCCAGTGTCACCATCTGTTTCACATTTCCACTTTTCCCCTGGGACACCCCATTTTGTCCTAGCAGCTGGACACAACAGAGCCCCAAAAGACAGCAGGCAGTGCTCTGCTGTGCCTGGGTCTGCAGTGTGTGTGCGTGTGTTTATTTACAGTCTGCTCAGTATCTGCTTACTGGTAGACCAAACTGTACCAAGAGCAGCTGACTTCATTAGATGCCTTGTCTTTCTACAGAGACACTCATTCGAGTCTCTTTCCCTCTCCCAGCAACTGATTTTCATGGAACATACAGAAATTTCTTACCCTTGAGACTGTTAGTCTTCCATCCAACCTGCCTAGCAGGTTCAGGAATTTATAATTGGAGACAGACTGTGTGATCACACACTATCTTTCTTAGCAAACCAGCCTAGAAATAATCCATCTCAGTGGAAATCCAAGGTTGACCATCATCTGTTGAGTGCTTTTGAAATTCTGTTGGGCTTGTTATTTTCAAATCCTAAACAGCAGCACAGGTGATAAATGTCTCTCTTTATGTAACATGGATATTCACATGTTTAGGTAGTAATATCCCTGCTATCATCAGTCCCTTTCAGGTTGTCATTTACAATTGCCTCTGTTCTTGCATAGCAGCTTGTCTGTCATTTATTTCTTCATCACTTCCAGAGCAGATCACTGAAGTCTGCTCTAGCTGGAGCTGAGTATAAAGGGCATCCCTCTGAAGTCCTGTTTTGTGGGATAGTGCAGCTTATCTTTTGTGGGTCATATTGGATAACAGAATATAAATGAAACATGGAATCAGTAGCCAAATCCTATACAGTCAAATCTAGTTTTGAAATAAGGAAACTTTCTGGCCCCAAAGTTTTATTTCTTTTTAATTGTTGATTAATGGAACCAGAACAGACATCTACAGAAACACTTTCTGTTGACTTAGAGAGTATTTTGGTCACAAAGTAAAATTGCACCTACATTTAGCTGACCTGTTCGTCAGCTAATGTAGTAAATTACACAGATTTATTCCACCTCTAAAATAGTTGTTATCTTATATCCAGCCACCTGAAACTTCTAGTAGAAAATATGCATGTTTATACACAATTTAATATACTACTCCTCCTGACCTGGAGGGCCACCAGTGTTCTTGAGCCAGCTGGAACTGAAGGTAATATTTCCTGTTAGATCCTCTAGTCCCCTTTTTTTCTGAGCAACCAGCACCCAGGTGTTCCTTTGCTTAAGCATGGCAGAGAGATCCCACAAACATCCACTGACAGGAAAGACTGTGAGAAAGACACTTTCTTTGCACAGAGAAAAAGCAGAAGAGGAGGAAAATCCACCAACAGGTGAAAGATACAAGACAGCACTGATCAAGTGCCTCCTTTTTTCCCAACAAAGGACAAAAAAGAAGCCACCTAAACTTGCAAGAAACAGACTGAACCTAGACTTGAGAGCAAACTTCCCTAGTGAAAATGAGCAGCCACAGGGGAAAGGCTGGCCACAGAGAAAATGAAATTCCTAACTTTGGAATAGGGATGTTCTGGATGTTTTGGGGATGGGACAGGAAAACATCTGGTAGAGCTAGCTGATGTATAATTTACCCTTAGGTATTGCAGAGGATTCAATAAAAGAATCTTTGCTGAGATCCACCTCTAAATTCCCTCGGTTTGTGTTCATTCGTCTTCTCTAGGGAAGAAACAAATACAGAAAGTTGGATGTGCCATAATTTGTGTACAGGTATAGGGTAGTCCTTCCATGCTGAATATCTAAAGACCAAAAATAAAAAGAAAAGTAAAGAAGGTAATGCAGAAAACAAAAAGAAGCCTGAGAAACAGTGATAAAATCTTAAAGCTGTGGACTGACAACACATTCAAGAAATCAAGAGTAAATTGAAAGAAAATACGTGAGAACCTTGTTCTTCCGACACTAGATGGCTCTGCAACCCCGAGGAAAGCTTGCCTTGCTGGACAGCTTTCCTTTTACTTGGGAAAATGAAGGCAGCAAAGGGAAGCAATGGTGGTGAGAATGCTCCCTGTCTGTCCAGTAAGGAGGAGCAACATGGCAACTGCAGATCTTCTAGATTAAGGAGTTCAATTATGCCAAACCATTTTGATTTTATATGCTTTGCGCTTCATAACAGCCTTCAAAACATTTTCTTTACAGTTAGTGGATGCAGTGTGTAAAAGTATACATTGCATTGCTACATAAGCAATATAAACTTGGATTACTTAAAATATGTGAGAAAATGGGGTTTAACTACTTGGGCTCCTAACCCAGAGGAGGCCACAAAGAAAAACAGAGAACTGGAGCACCTCTCAATTAAGGCAGGCTGAGAGAGTTGCGGAGAGGAGGGAAGAGGAGAAGACTCCAAAAAGACACCATAGCAGCCTTTCAGTACTGAAAGGGAGCCTACAAGAAAAATGAAAAGGGATATTTGACAAGAACATGTGGGAATAAGACAAGGGGTAATGGCTTCAAATAGAAAGAGAGTAAGCTTAGATTTGATATCAGAAAGAAATTCACTGTGAGGGTGGTGATTCCTTGGCATAGATTGCCCAGAGAAGATGTGGATACCCCATCCATGGAGGTGTCCAAGGGCAGGGCAGCCTGATGTAGTGGAAAATGTCCCTTCTCACGGCAAAGGGGTTGGAACCAGATGATTTTTAAAGCCCCTTGTAATCCAAACCATTCTGTGATTCTATGATTTTATGACCATGCAGATCTTCTAGCATGGTTCATTAGAGTACTGGCACGTTGAAACATTTTAGTAAGAATCAGTAATTTAATATCAGGCATGGCCAGTTTTACAGAAGGACAGTGAGCAAGCAGTGAGAACTTGCTAACAAGAACACCAGGAGATCTGAATGCAACTTAATAACCTGTCTTTGATACAAAATTTTTAAACAACAAACCATGGAAAATAAACATTTTAATTGCAAAATAAACATGTTGATTGCAAAATAAGCATGTTAATGACAAAGAATTATATGCTTTTTCTTAGTAAGCTTTTTACTTGTATCAGAGCTGTAGAAGAAGATACACTAAAGTCAGAGTTTTCTATAATATGTTATAAAGCACCAGTACCCATAAAAAGCATTAGCAGGAAGGTAATTTATTTTATGAGGATTTGGTTTCACTTGGCACAGAGTGTTCTTCTTATTTTAGCATGCTATATTAAGCTACTAAAAAAATTCCTTAGATTTTTGTCACTTTGCACTTATCTTTCTGTATTTTTGTTGGTCTCTTAGTAGGGAATGGCATCTTTATCAATCCATCCAAACCACTGCTGCTAGGGAAGGTCACCTTCCTTTTCTTCTATTCTTCTTTTATCACTTCATTCTGAAAGCTGTCACTAGCTTCCTGTCAATTGCTACGTCATATAAATTCTTAATTTTCTAATTTTTAGCAGCTTATCTACTGTTTTCTCTATGCATCCAAGTTATGAAGAGAAATTACACAACCTTGCATAAATGGCTTATTTTTTAGAAGCTTATTGAAGCTCATAATGCAAATGTTTGATAATAACATGAATTACATGCATGAGTGGCACCTGAATTTTTTTTTTTTACATTCTGATTTACAAATCAAAGTTGTTTCATTGCACCCCTTAGACATCTGGTTGAGAGAGAAACATTTCTTCAGACTGTGAAGCTTGAAAATTCTATGATAACCATATCCAAGTGGACTTTATCTTAGTTTTGCTCCTATTAAATGTCACATTCTGCAATATCTATTAGTGATGAGTTAATTAAAAAAGACTTTTGATGCTGTGTATCAGAGTGGAGAAATGTGAAATAAAAGTCCAGGAGGAATCTCTGTGAAGAAGTTGTTTCTGAGAGGGAAGAAGCACTGTAGGTGAGGTAGGAGATGAGTGTTTGCAATGGTATGAGACTGTTATGACTTCTCCAGAGTCTCCATCACACATCTGAATATGTACATTTGAGTACACAAACTCAAAGACTGAAGCCAGTGCCTCTTTTCCATGGGCTGGACACAACCTAACAGACAAGATGAAGGAAAAGCCCTGCTTTTCTGCCTTGAGTTCAAATGGTTCAGTATTCTGGAATACCATAGTAATTATTGTGCATGAAAAATAATCCAGACTAAATCCAGAGGTTTAGTGCAAAGTCTGAAGGCATAAAAGAGCGAGCAGCAGAGACCATTTTTTCCTGTGCAAGGCAGAGATAAGTGTAATGTACAGGTCTGTGTTGACATTTTATGAGAGATATTGCAGTTCATGAAAAAAGTGCAGAAGAGGGAATCAGTAAAAGAGAGAGAATAGAAAAATGAAAGGTGGTTTGATTACATTGAATTTACCTTGACAAGGAAAAAAGCTTAAGGTCCAGAGACAGAGCAAGATCTGGCAGCTGGAAACCAAAGCCATATGGGACTGATCTCAGTGCTTGATCAAGAGCAATTCTCAGATGAAGTCTCCACCTCTTGTTGACTTCATATGGGTGCTGGACCTCTTCCAGAAACTGCTGAGGCAGGAGCACTCTCAGGAGAAGAAATAGTCATGCAGAAAGAATGGAAGTGAACATGCTTTGTGACAGATCCTTTTCTGTCTGGGCTGTGCCAAGGGATGCTGTGGGTGAGAGGGAGCATAAGTCCTCACGTTGGTCATTCCCTGACTCCATCCAAACAGCACTCAGTGAACCCTGAGGTTCTCATACATGTATCAAATCATTACAGAGAAATAACGACCCTCTCTGGCTGGGTAGTAAAGCCAGGTTGTTTACAGAAGAGTTGTGGAAGGTCCTTGAGGCATGGTAGCCACTACCTCCCACACAGCAGGCAGGAGCCAGCTGGATAGAGGTGACACGTGTGACCAAGAACCTGAGCTGGTGTGTGTGGTGGTGGGCTGGCTGTTTCCATGCTGCTGGCACAGCCTTCCTCACTCCATGCAGTGAAGGAGCCTGCAGCCTAACGGGAAAGGAGCCTCTCCCATAGTCTGGACTAGCCAGCTTAAATTTTCTTTTGAGTATGTAGCAGTGTTACTAACTGGGTTTTTTCTCCTCTTGGGTTTTTTTTTGGTGGGGGGGTTTGTTTTGTTTTTGAATAAAAACTCCCTAGAAACTCTGCATTTGAGAGCTGAGCCTGCTGCAAGTCCAGCTGAAGAGCAAACAGCCGGGACAAACCTCATTCCGTGCTGAGGCAAAAGAAATGCAGCAGGTTTGTTCCGAGTCAGGCTGTTCAAATAAAGCTGCATGAACTTTCACACTTTATACTATTTGTTGTGATGTTTTTCAAAATGAACCACAGATGTTTTACTTTGTTGGGGTTTTTTATCCCTGGTTGAGTCACCTATTATCCAGGCCACATCTGGGCAGCTCAAGCCGGAGTCTCAGAGAAGTCTCTGAGAAAGAAAGTCAATCTTTTATTTGATTTTAGATAATCCTCTGCACATTCCTAAAAACATAATGAAATAAACATAATTTCTACTAATAGCATGGTGTAAAATGTTGGAAAGCAATGGATCCTATTCAAACTTCTGATGTTTCCCATCACTTAAATTGAATCTACAAAGATGAGTTAGGATTAAACTTTGTCTACAGCTTG
The DNA here is from genome assembly GCA_013400435.1 of Pycnonotus jocosus. Lineage (NCBI taxonomy): Eukaryota > Metazoa > Chordata > Aves > Passeriformes > Pycnonotidae > Pycnonotus > Pycnonotus jocosus. The sequence continues at coordinate 423,021 of VWYP01010662.1, forward strand.
AAGCTTTTCTTTAAATATTCTGCTCTGATCATAACATAGAAGTAGAAGGCATTGAAAATTTTCTGAGAAACCTTAAATCTTAACTGTTTATCTTCACCTCTCTTGAGCAAATGGGATCTAGTAAAACAAATCAAACTAGAAATATTATGTAAAATGTTAATATGTTGGCAAATGGCCAAGGACATCTGAAAAATGCCAAATGTCACAGCAAAGCATGGAAAAAAATCCTTACTTCTACTTTTGGAAAAAATATCATATATTCTCTAATAAAATATGTCAACAGGTTACAGCAATACCCTTTGGGGTTGATACTGATGTGCAGGAAAAAAAGACAAATTATCTGGCAAGAATTAATATAACTCTCAGTCAATAGTCTGCTGAGTCCTTCCTAGAAAGGAGATCAGAGACCTGGCTACAGAGAACAGTTTGACAGTAGTAGATATCAGTCCATTTGAAAGAAACGTTCCCATCCAAACACATCCCCATGATTTTTTTACTGAGCACTTCATTTGGTTCATTGTTTTCAAAGAGTTGCATAATAATACATTCATATCCTCAGAATACATGCTATAGTTTTAACAGAACATTGTCCTTGGAAAGTTTTCAAAGTGGTTCTGTATATTTGCAATATCTGTAGTTAGCACACTCAAGTCAGAGTGATTCATTTCCTGCCCAGTGGCCACTTGTTTCACGCTTTTTTTTTTTTTTTTTTTAATTGCTGTATCTTTTCAAATATAATGGAAAAATCACTACTTGCAGATAATGAAAGTGAAGGAATAAAAAATTAAGACATACAGCAGAGAATGTCAGCCACAGAAACTCATTTGCAAATGCCAGTGCAGACCAGTATTTTGTACTAAATAGCTGTGGTAAGTGCCACATGTTTGCAGTTAGAGAGTCAGTAGTTTGAAATCTGCTAGAGCTTCAGGTTATTTCTACAGTGTAAGTTCCTGAATGGTGACAAGGGAAAAAAAAGAGTCCATTTTATTGCTTAATAATTGCCATTTCAGTGTATTTTTGTTTGGAGTGAATCTATGTTAATCATGATCCTGAGAGCAGCTCAGCTGGTTAGAGCATGGTGCTAATAGCACCAAGGTCATAGGTTTGATCTCGGTACAGGCCATTCATTTAGGAGTTGGACTTGATGATCCCTGTGGGACCTTCCAACTCAGAATATTCTGTGATTCTGTAATTAATGCTTTGCATCTCTAGTCGTCAGTAGGGTTTTTTTGAAGGTACAGTCTCTCTAGAGATTGTCAGGTATTATTCAAGTAGGTGAGGTCTGAGTAACAGAGCTTTACTTATGACATCTTTCTTGAATCCAAGTCCAGAGTTTGCCAAAACCAGGTCGTTGATAATGGAGTAAACCTTGTTATATGTTGGATTACATCCCTAAATTTGGTCTATTTTTACTGACGAAAAACATAAAGAAGCCATTCAACTCCTCTAGTTAGTTGGATCAAAGCAGCTGCTGGCAAAACAGGAGTCCAGAGAAGACTTTAATCAAAGCATTTATGTATTTCTGTGGCTCACATCCCATGTTTGTCCTAGAAAGTGATGGGGCAATGCCAAGGGCCATTGGGAGAAAAGGAGCAGAAAGGCAAGAAGCACTAATTAGTATTAAAGATACACTAGCAGTAGACAGTGAAGTGTCATTGCCCTCAGAAGGAGTTAAGTTGACTGGAAGAGTCATATACTTGTGGAAGGACTTTTGGGTACAAAATCTGATCTCTTTTCTATTTGAATTCAGGAAAATCCAGGAAAAAGAGGCAATGTATCTCTGAAACAATCCAAGATTATATTCGATTCCTGATTCTATCCCCTGATTTTGTCTTCTTGGGAAGATCTGATCTTCAAATAACATGAGCTAGTGTCAAGAATTGTGTCTGGTTTAATGTGGAAAGAGAACTTTGTGGTCCACCTGAAACATGAACTAACAGAGAGTAGAGGTTCTGACATCCCTTAAGTTGGTCCATGATGTATGACTTTAAAGAATCTGTTTAGCACAGATACAAACAGAATTTTAAGGCTTCACAAAAATAGCATATCAAAGGTATTTTCCCTGGGATGCATTTGTAAGCATGAGCAAAAGAACCAACACTAGAGAAATGGGAAGTCCACCTTGCAATACCCAAAGCTTGCAAAAACAAGGACAGCAGCCTGCCTGACATGGACTAGAAGTATGAAGGCATGAGGAAACCTCTGCCCAACTTGGTTCTTGCTAGCAGAAAGGAGGTCCTACAAGGACTCAAGAAACAAACACAAATATTTCCCAAAAGAAACCAAACACTTTGCAGGATATTGTAGAAGTCATCCACAACAATAAAGGGTAAGATCAGGTTTTTCATCATTATGACTGGTTTTTAATCTGTTTCTAACCATGGAAAGGGAAGAGACTGAATCACCCAGCTTCAGATACTGCAAAGATCAGAGAATCATAGGATGGGCAAGGCTGGCAGGAACCTCTGGAGATCACCCAGTCTAACTCTTCTGCTCAGGTTATTTTTTTCACAGCCATGCCCAGTCAGGTTTTGAATATCTCCAAAGATGGAGAGTCCACAGCTTCAGTGGGCAACGTGTGCAAGTGCACAGCCACCCTCACAATAAAAACATGTTTCCAGTGTTTCAGTTTTTGTTCTCTCTCACTGGGTACCACTGAGAAATACCTGGCTCCTTCTTCTTTACTCCTTCCACTCAGGTATGTTCACACATAGCTAAGATCCCCCCAAGACTTCTCCAGGCTAAATGAAGACTCTCAGCTCTCTCAGCCTTTCTTCATATGAGAGATGTTCCAGTTCCTTAATTAAGGTCTTTGTAGCCCTTTGGCAGACTCACTCAAATATGTCCATGTGCTTTTTGAACTGGTGAGCTCAGAACTGGACCTAGCACTTCAGATCTGTCTCACTGATGATGAGTAGAGGGGTAAGATTCCCTCTTCAACCTGCTGGAGATAGTCTTCCTAATATAGTCCAGGAGGTTGTTGAACTTTAGACTGCAAGAGCTCATGCCTATCTCATGTTCAACTTGATGTCCACCAGGCCACCTCTGCCTCGTTTCCAGACCTTAAGTCCCCAGCCTGTACTGGTGTCTGGGGTTACTCTTCACAAAGAGAAAGATTCTGCATTTCCCCTTGCTGAACTTTATGAAGATCCCTCCGCTGCATTCATCTGGCCTGTCCAGGTCCCACTGCATGGCAGCACAATGATCTGGTGTATCAACCACTCCTGATTAGTACTGCCTTCAAACTTGCTGAGTGTGTGCTCTGTCCCATTATCTAGGTCATTACTGAAGTTGTTAGACCTCCTATTCTCTAGTCATTGTTGTTTTGGGGAGATTAACAGAAGCTGGAGCGCCTGTCAATGCCCTTGGATGAATGGTGCTCCCCTCACAGCATCACAGAACAGTCTGAGCCACCTGGATTATGGACAGACCATCAGTGAGTGGTTTGGAGAGAGCGAGCAGCATGAACAGCCCAGGGAAGCAGCTGAGAGTGAAGACAAATGCATGGGGGCTTAGGGCTGGGAGGGAAATGAGTGACTCCACCTGAGCCGCTGGAGGACCACCGAAGTCACGTATTCAAAGCAGATAAGAAAGTTACCAAGGATTTCCAGGATAAACTGGAAATGAACCAACTCACAGGTTTTTCAGCTGGTCTTCAGTTTGTGAAGCAAGGTCGGTGGAGGGATGCCAGATGACTGTGAATGGCTCTGGAATTTGCCATATTACTTACATTTTTTGTTGTTGCAGTGCATCAGAAAAGGAAGCAGGTGCTAGCAAGGAAGATGGCTGCAGATCATTATGAGCCTAATGACTCCAGCTCTGTGTCTCGCTGAAAGTCAGCAGTTCTGGAGCGACTCATGCCAAAGCATGAAGGACCCTGTTGCAATTTAACCCGGTTTGCAATGGCAACAATTCTGTTTCAAAACTAATGAGATGGTCAGAAAGACGAGGGTAGAGCAACTCACTCCACCATACAGATACAGATCACTCTCTAAAGTGGACACTGAGGAAGCATCTGAGTATATGAAAATCAGCTTTGTGGTTGAGTCTGGGTGAATAAATAGCAATTGAAGGCTTTTCAATATTGAGTACACATTGTATAAGATTAGTGAGCAATGTAGTCACAAGACTTCAATGAGTCTCTAGAGACTAAGGGATTCTGACTGGAGCTGAAAACCTGACATCTTATTCCTCAGTGAAGAGGTAAACTCAAACCTCCATTTGGACATCATTACAGCTTTGGAATTTGCAATAAAGAACTGGAGTTACAACACACGTTCAAATCTAAACATGATTATTTATAAAAGTGTCTTGCACAAAGTTTGGGATTTTTTCATCAAAAACAGTTAACACCTTTCAGAAAGTTACAGGATCCTCTCACCGAGAAAGGTACTTTGCAAAGAAAAATCAGGGATCAAGCTGCATCCTGACACCAACGTCTTGACCGGTTTTACTGACTGAAGTTCTTGTCAAATTAAAACATGAAATGTGATTTTCTCATAGATATTTACTATCTAGCAAAGGCAATCAGCTCCATCACTGGATTTTTCTCTTAATTTGCAGGACCTCACATGTTGTCTGACCATCTACATGAGTGCCTGCTGTACATTCAAGTATATATACATACTTCTCTTTGCTCCCCAGACTGTGCTGCAGGTGCCACAGAGATTGTGTAAAGCCTGTAGAAGTCTCTCTAACACACCTCACTCTCTGCCTGTTGCAGCAGTCTGGACAAGAATTTGAAAAGGATGTTCTTGCTGTATTACAAGTTTCACCACCAGAGCAAACCTGGGCTGTGTTTACTCTGCTTTCTGCTGTGTGAAGAAAACATTGTTTATCATTGATCTCAGTTGGAGCCATTTGATGGTTTCTTTTTGAGCTCACTTTGCTTCCAATTCAATAAGAACTAAAAATAATAACATGGATAATCTAATTGCAGATCAGTAGATATCCTGGCTGCTCTCAGTCTCAGAACATGTATCCCACGTACACTGGATACACACACAGTGCACAAGCTTTCTAGCAGCAGTAGCTTTTCACCTAATACAAGGGTGACATTTGTGAACCATAAAGCCTATCAATGTTACCCTGCCCAGTTGATATAGTGCAGAGGCTTTCTTAAAATAAATAACAAATGTTGATATCTCTCTGTGATTGCATACCACGGCCAAAGGGAGAAAAAAAAAGTTTAAACCCTTGAATTTCATATGCTGTGAAGAAATCTGGGATAAAAGAAAACAGGAAATCATTTGTAATATTAAAAATAGATTGCTTCCTGGAAGTAACAACCATGATGTTCTTGTTGACTTTTTTTTCATGTTAAATGCCACATACAGAAGCAGAGCCAGTCAGCTCCTGCTTTTATTTCAAATTTGCCTGAAATACAAAATTTGTATGGTAAATCTTAAACTTTGTTTTGATTTATTTCTATTTATTTTTATGCAATACTTTTTTCTTTAATATATGTTATTATAGGCCATGATGTGAAAGACTGACTTCAGAGCACCCAGAGAAGCATCTTAACCTTAAATATCATAAGTAAGTAGGCTAAATATTCTGGACTGTTACCTCAGTTTTGGTAGATGTTATTGTGGGTAAAAACTAAATATCAGAGCAGAAAAATTGTTACAAAGATAAATATTCTGAATAAAATTAAAAATTCTACTAAAACCCCTGTCATAGACATTCTGAGTTTCAGTGGCAACTTGAAGCACATTGTACTTGCTGCCCTGTTGATCCCTGAAATATAGACTAATTCCCCATGAAATTAACTGTTTATACACACTTAAGTTGTGTCCTCATGTTTTGCCTTGGATAAACAATGGCCAAAGTGGTTTATATGCTATGGTTGTTTTCCTTCTGAAATGTGATTCCTAAAACAACTTCAATCAAAGACGTGCAAAGATGAATGATGATTTTCTTTTTCCAAGGCTCTTTCAACCCTTGTTTAAGGTGCCTTTCTTCAGTCAGGCTCAGGTTTACTATGAATGAATCCCTGGTTTCTTACCATTAATTGTAATTTTTCATTTATCAAGGATCTTTATTTTTACTGTGTAAATATTACACCTCAAGATTATGTCATTGCCAGTCATCTTGCTAACCAGATAAACACAATGTCTTATTTTAAAAGCATGCAGCTTAATTCCAGGGCAGATGAGTGTTGATGACATCCAAACAATGATAGTAACATCAGTTTATCCATGTGTGACCCTTATCCTATAAGTGTTTAGACATGGCTTGGTGTTAAAACCTTGTCCCTCCAAGCACATCTCACTTCACCTCTGTTGGTCCCTGGGGCTTGTCCCTGATGGTCAGGATGCAAAGCCCTGACCAGCCAGAGTGAGCTCTATCCTGGTCACACTGCTCAGGTAATTTGCTACAAGTGCTGTGTGGAAATAGATAATAAAGGCAAAAGAAATCGAGGCTTCCAGCTACCCAAACCCACTGGATGACAGAGAGTGAGAAGACATTCTCTTATACTCTATCTTTTCCCAAGCCTGGTCTCTTCCCAAGGTCTGACTATAACATGCAGCTTGACCAACTCAACAAGTCATTCCTCACACCACTTATTTTTCACTCCTTTTTACTGTACTTTTTACAGCAGGGCCAGTTGGGCAGAAACCTATCTGCTACCCTGCCTAGTCATCTTTACCTGCTCTCACTTCATTCAGCAGGTAAAGGGCATCATTTTCCCAGGCCTGTTTTCTTCATCCCTGAGCCCACGATGGATGACTTCTCACCTTATTCACAAGGGAGAGAAAAGGGAATGTTCAAGCATGGATTCAAACTCCATTATCTCTCTGCAAATGTGAGTTGGGTTATTGCAAAATTTCTCTCCTCTTATGCTCGCTTGTAAAATCTTGAAATCTTGATCAAAATAAATCTAAATTACCCCTAAGAGTAAAAACACCACAGGAATTTGACTTAGAAAAATGGAATCAAAACCAGATCATCAGATAAATGCAAGCTAATAGGAGCAGAAGGAGAAGAAATTGTGCTTTACCTAGTGAGGAATGCAGTGTTTGGAAATACCTTAAACTGCTTGCAAAGCACATTATTCCCTTTGAGGGTGTATTCATGGAACATCAACAGCTGATGGGAAAAAGAAGATCCTATTTCTTTGGAGAAACTCACCAAATGGTTTGAGAAGGGGCTGTAGCATAGCCTCTAAACCATGAAGCAGAAAAAATGCAGGACACCTCAGTCCTTTGTAGGTCTTTGTGGAAGGTTCTTGCCAGCTCTTTCCTCCACCACCTCACGATGTTGCTTGAGATGGCCTGGAATGGTATAACCTTCCCCACACTTCTGTCCAATACATCCCTCTATTATATATCAAATTCCCTGTGACACAACTACATTTGAATGTACTTGTGAATGATGTGCCCTGTGATTATTTTCAAGCGTGCAGAAACTAGGATGTCTTCCCAAAGTCAGGGCAGAGAAAAATGCTTATCATTAGAACAGAGGCCATCATTATTCAAGGTGATGGTGCTGACAGGTGCCCCTCTCTCTCTTATTCCTGCTTGGAATGGTAGCTTCTAAATTTTTAGACTGATTTAAGTGCATAATCCTAACTTTTGCCTTTTTTTTTTTTTAACAGGGAAATGCTATAATATATCTTTCAGCACTATTAGCTTGAGATGAGGCTGGTGAAATGACAACACTTCCATTAATTTCAAGGAGCGGAAGCTGACTTTCTTATTATCCTCGTTTGCTATTCATTATGATGGGAAGAAACCTGCTTAAATGATATACTACCTAACAATGAGCAGGAGGTTATAGACAAGTAAGCAGTAGGAATAATGGTTGTAATGGTAGCAATCAGAAGCCAATAAAACACATCTGATGCTGACCTCAATTAACACCAACATGCTCTCTCATTTTAGCAGTAATATCAAGTGACTGCTACAACACAGTTAAAACCCAGAGCTCTGTTTTCAAGGGATGCTGGTGACAGTTCTGTTTTCAAAATAAACAATTAGAGGCCACAAATCAGGATACCAAGTTGAAACGTGGTCTCTTGAGGATCTCATGATCCTGAGCTTGAGCTGTCAGATAAACACAGTAGTGCTACAGAGAGAGTCACATTGCTTTTCTCATTCCAGATGATAAACAGGTGTAACCCGCAATTTTAAAATCCTGCCAGGAATGGAGCAAACACCTACAGCTGGGATGACACAGGCATTCTTCCAGTTTATAAAGGCAGATAATATGAGATACTCTCTGAGCAGCAGGCTTAACCTTTGAGGTTAGAAAGTTCAAACCAATTTGTTGAGAAAAGCTAAAGGCTTATATTAACAAGTTGTAGGAAAGGTCTGGACAAGGAGAGGAGCCTGGACTAACAGTGATATGGAAACCCCTACAACCAAGATCAGTATTCAGGGTGTACCGACCTCAGCATTTTGTTCCTTTTTGAAGGAACATTTTGGAAGGAAATCTTCCACTCCTGCTCATGGCTGAATTCTTTGATACCATTGTAACCTGTGTGAATCAAGATGCCTTCAGATGATGTCAGACAAAAGGGTGAGATCGAGAAACACAACTGACACACTCCAGCCACTTAAGGGCATTCAGGCTCCGAGTCAGATTAGAAACAGTTCAAAGCAAACTCCTCTCCCCACTTAAAATTTTGGTCACTGAGTCCTTGGCACCAGCTCATGAATCATGCTACAGAGTTGCATTGATGCGAATGCTGACGTTTTATAGACAATTTCTTTTGGTCAACAAATCCAAGAGTGCTTATTTACAAGAATTTACCCAGGTACAATGGAAAAAAACCAGAGATATTGTCCAGGATGACAAAAGACTTACCCACCTTCCAATAGATTAAATTTGAGCCTGCACCTTTTTTTATGCTTCATCAGCATTTGCAAGGGAGGATATTCCCCACACAGGAGAATTTTTGCTAACATGCCTCTCTTTCCTAGGATAATGTTTCACACAACTAAGTCAAATAATGAAACTGGGCATGACTTTTCTATGGATCACAATGGCATGTAGAAGCCCTAGCACTTCTGAGGATCCAGGCACTTTTTCTGCACATTCCAAGGAGCTACATATGAAATTATGTGTACTGATGTCCTCCCAGTATCTGAAAGGCAATAGGGTCTGTGTAATGGGATAATGTATGTAACTGTGTCTCTGGCTGGGCTGGTTGCTGCTTTTTACATTGACTGCAGCAGAAAGCTCACAAAGGTCAGTGCAGAGTCCAAACTTTCCAGGCAGAAAATCCAAGAGTGAAGCATCGTTAGTGCGAGTGAGTGATGAATAATCCAGCATTAATTGCTAAAATGTTACAGTCACCTAAGGATGGAAAGAGCAGTTTACCTCCAAGCACACTCTTTGGGACTCTTTGGGATGGTCCTGCACGTGACCAGAGTTTGGACTCGATGATCCTTGTGAGTCCCTTCCAACTCAGCATATTCTGTGATAAAGACATTTTACACTTGGGTTGTGAATAGATATACAGCTCCTTCCTTAGGACATCCCGCTTGTTTCCCAATTATTCCTGCTGTAAATATTTAGGGATATATAAGCACACCTGTTGTGTGGATTGAGGCATCTAGCTCTTTTTCAGGTTTTGGTATTGAATCCTCTCTAAAAGAATGCATCATCTCCTTTGAGTCAACACATCCCCTGGACAGGAGCAAGAGAAACTTAAGAGTCAGCTGTCATCTATAGTTTGATCCTTTAAGCTTGCTGTTTGACAACTATTAATCATCATAGATAGAGCCTTTATTTCTCATCTAGTATTGTATAGACATATTGAATAGAAAATGTAAGATATTAGACCCCTGTGGTAGCCCCCAGAAGACCTCACAGCACTGAGAACCAATTACCTCAAAATAGTTTCTTGGCTTTCTGTGGTTAAAGGATTGAAGTGACTCTGGTCCCTCCAGGAGTTGTAGCTACAGTTCACTGAGATGCAAGGGCCCCTCTGTATGATCTTTGGAAAGTCAGTGAAACTGGGAGAGGCATCTCTCTAGTGACTGGAGGAAAGCAAACACTACCCACACATGGTCAAAAAAGACCAAAAAGGACAATCCAGTCTCACTTTGGTCCCTGAGAAAATTTTGGAAAAAGTACTCTTGGAAGGTATTTTTTGGCATATAAAGAAATGAAGTTGATTGGTATCAGCAGGGACTTAAGAGCAGTAAGTCATGCCTGCTAAACCTGATTGTCTCCTGTGACAAAATAACTGACTTTGTAGGTGCCTTTAGTGAGCCTTTTCAGGCTGCCTCTCACAATGATCTTGTATCCCACGTTAGAGCTCTACAGTCTGGAGGAGTGGATAACTAGAGGGCTGAAAAGTTGGTTGGGTAATCAGGCTTTGAGGGTTAATGGGTCATCCTCCACTTAGAAGCTGGTAACAAGTGGGGTACCAGCGATGTCCTTCTTGTAAACTCTTGTGTTTAACAGCTTTATCAATGTCTCAAATAGGGTGGTGAAGTCCACTTCCATCTAATCTCAGAACTGGCCATGCTTCAGCAGGAGGCTAGAAGAGAGACCTGTAGTCCTTTCCACCCTCAGTTATCCCAAGATCCTGTGAGAAGACATTAAATGTAATCCATGCTGCTCTTTCAGAGAATATTAACATTTGAAATGTAGCATGCATCAGCATTCTTTGCACTTCATCACAGTGCCTGTTGCAGGCAATTTCCCTTTCTGTGTTTCCATGTTGTGGCTATGTCCATCACAGAAGACCATGATGGGTCAAAAGGCTTCGTTGCTTACAGTTCACATGCTGAAGCTGTGGTTTGGTTTTCTCTCTGTTTTTACTCATGCAATGAATTTCAGCACTTGGCTCTCACGTCATATATTCTAGCTGTCACTATGGTTTCAGATCAGTACAAGGTTTTCCACTTAAAGAGTTAAAAAGAGAAGCAATATTCCAGCACTAATGAGTCAAATGCTATAGCTGAAAAAGGGCTGTGTGTCCTGAAATAGATTGGAGAGGATCAGTGCTGTAACCAAGTTTCCGTGTGAACCTCGGACTTTTATAAATACCAGAGACTCTTTCCTTTCAGATCCCAAGTTTGTCTTCCTCATCTGGCTTGTTGCTTCCTTTAGCTGCATTGGGAGGGGACTGCTGTTTTGTAGGGAGAAGCCTGAGTTATTGTTGTCTAATTGGCCTTGTTGTTTTTTTCCACAGATACTGTCCCATGGGCTTCAGTAACTGTGAGGCCAGTGAAAGGTGATTTTTCTATGCACAGTTCTCGCCGAGAAAGCAACATTTAAATATTGTCTGGTTTAAAATCAAAGGTGAAACTTTCTTGGGTTTCAATGAGGACAAAGTTTCACACAGTTCTTTCTGCAGGATGATGTTCCTCACAGGGAGGAGTTTTACGTGAGGGCAAAAATCCTGTGAACTTTGGAGAACTCTAAAAAGGTGTTTGGTCATTGTGTTACAGTATGTATGGCATTTAACTTTTTGCATAACATCACTCTGAAGGTTCTTGCAAACCCTGGGCAGGAAATCACTCCATTATGACCAATCACACTGTCTGCCTGTCCTCCCTTCCTGCCCCTTGCAGTAACTTTTTAGTCAATTAACTACTTGAATCTATTCATTTTCCATTTTATTAGTTTATATATAGTCTAGTGCTGGGGAAAGAATTCAGGTGGAGTTTGTGACTTAGTAGGCGCTATAAAATCTGACTGCAGGAGCCACAGCTAGTTCAGCTTCACTGATTCTAGGCTTAGAGGGCAGACCTGTTTGCTTTCCCCTTTTATTACAGTCCCAGTTAATATTATCATATTCTTCCTCTAATGAGTTTTATTTTAACATGCCCTTGTCGGCAGAGAGCTGAGTTGAGAGAAAACCAGATGTAACTTGGGTTTTCTCTATTGCTTTCCTAGAAGAACACCAAATCTTTGTTCCCAGGGGCTGATTAGTTCCTGCTTGGACAATGCCAATCACAGCCTTGCTTGCATCTCCATCTATTCCCAGAAATAACTAAGGAAAGCTATACCAGGTTTCTAGAGTTTTGCTCCAAAGATAGCTGAGAGGATGACTGAAATGTTAAGGTGTCAGAGTATATGTGAAACAAGGCAGTAAGGAAGAAAAACCCTGTTTGATTAGTTAATACCTACGGTCTAATCTTAAAATTTTAAGGTACAGTATTTTTAAGGGAGAGTAAAGTAAGTCGTGTCTGAAATTTCCTTTGGCCTCGCCCCAGATTTACAGTGATATTTGCAGAAGAAACTTGTTTACAAGTTTATATCATACCGCTCACATGGGAGAAGACTTTAAGTGAGCCAGTGACTTTCTGGAAAAGGACACAGATAGTAGTGAGGTGTCAGCTAAAACAGGGAGCTGGGTTTCTCAGAGGGCAGCTTTGTCAGGGTGTCTGCTCTGTTTCTTCAGCCTTATGAGAAAGGCTTGGGAGCAGTCAGACAGGTTAACTGCTGTGTTACAGTCTGGTGAAGGCCTCTTACCTGTACTGCATCACACATGGTTTGGACAACCCCCGGATCCAGATCTCTCACATACCTGCTGTGCATGGGCTGACAGAGCTGTAGCAGCACTGCCAGGTATTTGATGCCTGTCTGCACCAAACACCAAGCTGCAAATCTGACAGGGTATTTCTGCCCAGGGTCATATTCAGGGCAATTATTCATTTGTTTGCAGAGAGGCTGTGGATGCACGAGTCCCACCAGCTGCAGGACTGAGCTCAGTGTACCTAGCTGTGTTTTGTCACTGGGGATTCTCCCAAGGCCAGAATATTGACTGTCTCTTGAAGGTTGATGCCACAAGGCAACATCCAAAGACACAAAAGTAAACAGCCTTTACATGTCAGGGGCTTTCACAGTTGTTTAGAATTTCCATGCTTTAGCCTGGAGGAAATTTTTTTCCTTGTAAAATTACTAACTAGACAGGCATCCCAATGGCATCATTGAGCTTTCCTCTCTGTGCATTGCTGAGCATGGTCTTGTGTTGTGTTCAGTGAACTTTGAGCTAGAAGCATGGAGTGATAAGAAAAATGTGATTTAGTTTTTCCTTTATGAATTACCAATTTACATTCACCTTTTGTTTTTTTCCATCTTAAAATAATTGTAAACAGGTTGACTTCTTCACCAAGATTGTGTGGAAATACAGGATATATATATTTAGCACCAGTCAATCTGTTGAGAATGAGTAGGAAACCCATCAGTTCCTGAGGCTATAATAGATTTCCTCTGCACAACATGTCAGCAGCCTGATGGAGCTGAGGATATTCTGCCTGTGTACTTGAAATGTCAGGAATGCAGTGTTTATTTGCAGCAAAGAGGCTGAAAACCAGTGCCTAAAGTCTCTCACCCAGAGGTTACATGACTCTTCAACAAGCTGCTGAGAGAGATACAAGCTGTGCAGCTGGTACTTGGTGGCAATGCAGCATCACTGAAATCAAACTGTAGGCTGCAGACGCCCGTGTGAGGTGTCTGTGACAGTGTCTGGTCCACTGCCCTTCGTCCTCTCTTTGGAGACACATGCATTTTCCAAGGGCTTGGAACCACTTAGAGCAATTTTAGCAGTAGCTGTTTTACCAATGTATATGGTGCTCTTTGCAGAGCACTTTAAGCATGTGTTGGAAAACACACATTTATCATCTTTTACATGCAGCCCAAAAACTGTAACTCTTGCAGTGAATTAGTGTCAAGATAATGTTTTAGTTAACAATAAGAGTTTACAAGTTCACTTTTGAAAGCTTCAGGGGGTCTCAGTACACCAAAGCACCCGTCTAGGAGCTTTAGCAGTTGATAGTGGAAGCCAAAGTAACAGTAAATTAGCAGGATAAGCACATAGAAAACTTTTCCCAAACACCCTGTCTCAGTTTCCCATGATTTGCAGCTCAGAGATTTCCTGAACTTGTGATGTGTTTTATATATTTAATACCTCTGAATGCTTTTTTCTTCCATTAATTTGCTCAACAGTTTGCTCAACTGATGTAAATTTTTACAACCCATGGAAAAGAATTCCACAAGTTTACTGGGCACGGATGAAAGCTATATTAATGTATTTGCAGCTGACACTCACTAGTTCTTATGCTGGAAGCAAAAGTTTTTCCCTACAACTCCATTTCTGTAAGACACAACCTAAGTGAAGAGTGAGCACAGTATTATTTATTCTCTGTATTATCTTATTCTCTGTAACACAAGTAAAAGGAATGCAGAGAAGTCTTTTGATGAAGACTTTTACACATCTGAAAGAATATCTCCAAGTTTACTTGAAGTTCCTTCAGCTACTGAAGACAAAACAAGAACAGAGTAGGCAGAGGAAAATGTCTTTCTTACCATTTCAGAAAGTGCCCCAGATGTGAGCAGTGGGTGGCTCTCCCCCATTTGCAGCTCACAGCCACACAGACACACCATGATATATCTGAAAAAGGTTGCAGTGGTTTTAGTTTCACAAGCAGTGTTAGCTGGAGAAAAGACTGAAACTGTGCCTCTCCACTACTGCCAGCATCCACAGCTTTCCCTCCTGTAGCTGCCATGTCTCCTTTTACAGCTGTGATGCTCAGTAAACCATGTCCTGGGAGATGAGTTCAAAATAACCTGAGAAAACCAATCAACCAACCAAATAACCCCATCCCAATTTGTTTTAAGTCACCTCTGTCCTTTGCTGGCACAAAAAACCCCACAGAACATGGGGTAAGGGTTAAGCCCAAGAGTCCTAAGCCAAAGTTAGGGAGTTTCTTCTGATAGAGAAACTGCCTAACTCTGACACTTAATGTCAGAGTAAGTGTCAGAGAAACGCAGGGCTGAGCTATACTGAAAGTATCTATAGTGCAAGTACAGCTTGTGAAACAAGAGCTGCTTGAGACGTACCTTGCATTTTTACACCATGATATTTAAGCCCTGATGAATTCTAATATGCCCAAACCTAGGAATATGTTCTTAAAAAAGAAAAAGCATCATATAATGAGAAATAAAAAGCACTTCATCAATTCAGATGAGAAATCTCTCACAGACACTTCTGTGGCAAAGAGTTCTTCACCTTAGGCTGCAGAATTTTTGGGGTAACTGACAAACATGTTTATGGCATGGTGATTTGAATATACATATTTATATGATTATATGGATTTGCTTGAAGGCTATGTAGTGGTCAGGAATTTAATGATGTTTAGGAGTCAGAAGGGGTAGAAAGTTTTAAACATACAGCAATGATTTTCTAACAGTCTATGTGTAAAACTGTTAATTGAATGCAAAGATTTAAGACTGTAGACAGATTTTGCAAACTTTTCTTCAATGTCTAAGACATCTATTTCATCATACAAAGCCCAGTTTCAGCAGAATTATAAAGATGGCCCCATAACATACTCAACAAACTATAGCTATTAAGGGACTCTACATGATACAATATTGATTTCTCTAATAGCTATATAATTATACCGAGAAGCAATTTGCTAATAAAACTCAATAATCCTCCTGAAAAATTAGCAACATTAGCCCGGGAGCAGGCTTGAAATGACTAAAGCCATTGTTCTGAGAGCATTACCAAACATACATTAATAATTGTATTGCTTTAGCTGCACACTCCCTGCTGTTTTAGTACTTAACTATACTGAAATGCTAAATAGTTGTTGCCAGTTTAAGAAGTTTATCAGACAATATAAAGATGTCTTTGTGATTGTAATACAAAACTACACATAAGTGCACCAAAAAAGTTCTGCTGGTGAAGTTATCTCCTAAGAGCTCCGTTTATGGGTATTACCCAGAGTTTAAAGAGAGCTTTTATACCCCCGAGTCTTAACTCAGTAAGTAACTGATAAGATAGGCCTGGCTCTCCCTCTGTTCGGCCGGCTCACGGTGGTAAATGGTGCTCCTGTTTGTGCTGCATTTCAGTCATCCAGCCCCTGCCTTCTGCCTCTTATCCCTCCCTGCAGCCAGCCAGGAGCCAGCACAAACAGCCTGGGAACAGGGCGACGCTGCACACGGGAGACAAGCCCAGCCCAGCCCCTGGAAACCCTTCCCCAGCCGAAAATAGCAGCGCTGAGAAGATGCCGGCAGAGCTGGGTCTTGA
Organism: Pycnonotus jocosus; assembly: GCA_013400435.1. Lineage (NCBI taxonomy): Eukaryota > Metazoa > Chordata > Aves > Passeriformes > Pycnonotidae > Pycnonotus > Pycnonotus jocosus. The sequence continues at coordinate 439,024 of VWYP01010662.1, forward strand.
CATTGACTGATGCTGGCCGATGCCGCGGCACATCCGTCACGCCAAGCGCTTGACAAAGCACGGTCCCCTCCTGGCTGTCCCACACACCCCCTCCTTCCTCCCGGCGGAAGCCGCGTATCTTCTGGAGACCTGCTTGGGAATCAGGCCAGACACATGTCACCTTCTCACCAAGGGGCCCTGTTTACAGGTTTGGGGAGATGCACACAGATTTTACAGGAATACCCTGACTTGAAAGGGAAGGACTGGGGATAGCTGTCCATAAAATCCTGAATAACACAATGAAAGTGAGTAGGAAAAACTTGATCAAGGTACTGGAAAATAACTTGGGCCATCAAGTGAAAATCTGAGTGCAAACAGCTCTTGCTGCGGCGTGTTGCAAATGTTAAGGGTTACACACAAGTTCAAAAAGTGGAAAATCCATCAAAGGATATTAAACATAAGAATCCATTCCTGGTTCAGATGCCTTGTCCACCTGATCAGCTCTTAAACCATAGCCTGAACATGGTGAACACAGAAATAAATAGATCAATTCTACAAAACTTTCTATCAGTTCTAGAAAACTTCAAGGATTATCCATCCCAGGAATAAAAGAACCCTACTTCTGCATTAAATATGCACTATAAAGCAGCCTCTGCATAACTAGCAGCAAGCAGTGCTGGTCTTCTAATCAGACAGTGCGACCTGAAGGTCTCTAGCAAGTAAAACCCCTTTGTTCTCCCTCAGTTCCTGGTGCTAAAGCACAACTCTCCAGGACCTACGCATATTTCAAAAGGATATACACAATTATTAAAACTTACTTTCGATCTTTGGCTCCTGTCCCCTGCTCCATGCAATGCAGCACTGCCTAGCCTAGGCAGAGTGTCAGTATCAGTCCCAAAACCAAGGCCACTGCTGCCTGCTGGCCCCCATCAGCTGCAGAGTTAACCAGGATCTGGTACACTGGGAATAAGTGGTGGAAAATAACCTGCCATCTTCAGGCTCAAATGGGTCTCATAGAGGTGAAACATGACAGATAACCTTTGCTGCTGCAGTACATGACACAATGGGAGAGTGGAATACACCAAGAAGGGCAAGAAACTCCAGCAACCAGACAAGACTTGCATCCCTCTGGTTATTCCCAAATGGGGAGGTGCTGCAGCTGAAGGTGTGACTCCAGCATGCACAGAGGTTACCCTGTGGCTGACTTCCTGCTAGTGAGCTTGGTGCCAGCAGCACAGGCTGTGCTGTGTGCCCCACTGTCATGGGGCCATCACTATAATGGGTGATACTGGGCCAAGCAGAAATCCAGGCTGCCAAAGCCTCACTGGTACTGCTGCTTAGCTGGACAGGATGAAAACTACCTTTTGTCTCTCTACAATGAGTGACAATCATGCTTCAAGAGAAATAGAACTAAACTCTCTTTGTGAAACTATTGCTAGTCACACCACTTAGCATGATTATACTGAAAGAGTATGGAGCCCAGGGAAACACCTTTGCAGGATGGTGAACAGATTCAGCTCACCTTGGAAAAGATCATTTCATTTAATTTCATTTCAATCTTCCACCTTTTGAGAAAGTCTTTTTTTTTGACCAGAACTTAGGAAACCCCATAGCACTGTCATTGTATCTGGCAGCAGAAGCTGTGTCTGACATTACAGATGGGTCTGGAAATTGAATTCATTTCCCCCCTACTCTGTCCCAAAGCTTACAGAGCAGTAATCATTCACCATAACAAGTCATCCTAACAAGCTGCAGGGCAGAGATACTTCACATCTGAACTAACCAGTGGCAGCCAGTGAACAATGTCTAGGTAACCAGAACACCCTTCATCATGAATCTGATATGTTTAACAGCTAATTAAACCTGTGTAGGGATTAGGCTTTACATTGTACAGTTTTATGGCAACAAAACCTGAGCTTCCTAAGATTACATTGAGCGGCTCCTTATCTCTGATGCTGAGATGTTTATCAGCACCATATGTTACAAGCTCCTGCTATGTTTCCCAATGACCTTCTGGGACTTAATCAGCCTGAATGTCAGGGGTTGAGGAGCTGAGGACATATATTACAACACAGAATGCAACACTCAGCCAGGCAGGATAAAAATGCAGGGCTGAAGTCCAAAGAAAAGGTCTTTGTTGGTTAACTTCTGCCCCTAATAAATTTGTCAATTAGAAAGAACAAACGTTAACTTTGTTTTCCTTGCCCTTGCTGTTGCTTTGAGAGGTCCCGTACTGCAAGGTAACACAGGGTGTGTACTCAAGTATCAGTAATGAGGGGAAACCTCAGATGATTCATGGTTTGGGAATGTTTTGCATAAAAATAGCAAATTCCAGCTATGTATCTGGAGGCTATCCATGCTGCCCAGTTATGTTTTCCAGCCTTGGAACCATAAAAAGAGATGCCATGAGGAGGAAATTTTTGTCCCCAATGTCAGCAGCTCTGTGATTGTAGTGATCTTAGTCACACACTCCTTTTAGAATTAATTAGCACTCTGTCCCAGAAGTGTCCAGGCATGGTCTTTCAGGATGACCACATCAGAAAACATGGAGTATCATCCAAACCCTTTTATTCTCACATGAAACGCACTTGTTTGCAACTGGAGATGCATTAATAAGAAAAGCTTAGGCAAGGACTGGATTTGCCAAGACTTTTCCATGCAAATGATACATTTGCAAATGAGATACATTTTACAGTATTTTTGCAGGGAGAAGGACCTACCTACCCCTGCATTCTTCAGGTGAGCTGTGTTTACATTGATAAGAGCTGACATGAGCCGTCTCCAAGCCCTGAAACTGCCTGTTTCTGGCATGGCTGTGCTTGATTCCCCACATCCTAACCCACCAGCAAATACTCTGGCAGTTCCTCTGAACGAGTCAATCCCATCACTGCTTCTCCTCACTCCAACCCAGCTGCTCACAGTGATACGTTTGGATACATAATTTCGTACGTGTCCCTTCTATTTATTGTAGCACACTGGGCTCAGATCCAGGCTGAATTTCATGGATAAGGATGCTGATCCAAATGTTGACACTTTGCTGCATGGCTGCAGGATAGAGATAAAGCTGGGACTGGTTTGCAAGGCATATGCAAATCTGTGCATTATATGTCTGTTGTTTCATTGAAAATATCCTTTTCAGAATTTAAAGCATCTCAAAGACAGATGTGGCATGACTAGTGTTTAGCTGAATGTGCTGTATACAGAATACAACAAAAAGTCCAGGTGTTTTAAAGGATGTAATGGCCATGGTTTAAGAAAAGAATTGTGTTACTGGATGCCAAATATATGAACACATTTATAGAACCTTTGCTTGCTTCTGACAGTGAATATAAAGTTTGGGTTGATTTTTTTTTTTTTTAGAAACTAATTTCCTTTCCTAAAGCAGGTGTGTGCTAGTTGCCACATTTTCCAGGCATATTTAAAACTATTTGGACCCAGAAGAGAGCTTAATTGGCTGACAAGGATTGTAAGTGTGAACTTAGTAACTGACATGGCTGTGTCTTGAAACCTCATTAGTCTGCATCGAGGTGGGAGGCTGTTTTAGAGGTATCCTGAACACACAGGGAAGCATCTGACTATGTGTATGTGCCACATATTGTGTGTTACACCAAGCTGGAGAGGGAAAAAACTTCTAAATGAGATGCCAAAATTGAATATATCAAACCTTGAGGAATGCAGGTCTAGGGCAGATGGATATCAATGACACATCTCTGTCTCCACCTCAGTGTCAGGACTCTTCAACACATGGCTCATCAAGGTCCTGCCAGTGTTAGTATTTTATGTTGATTGTGTAATAATATATAGAAGAGCACTTTCATTAAAGATGTGGAAAAACATTGCAGAGGAGGGATGTTAAAGGATGTAGCATTGTCTGCTGAACATACTCTGCTGACTAGACTCTTGCCTGGGAAGCAAGACAAATGCCAAATATATATGTGAAAATACAAGTCCTTCCTAGAAGCCCTTACACATGACCTAGGAAGCCTCTCCCTTTGTTTCTATCTGACCTCCCTGCTCCAGATTTCCTGGCTGTAAAATACTTTAGATTTAGGGGGACCAACGGAGAAACATTTCCAGCTTGACACCCCATAGCCTTGCATATGGGTAATGTGTAGAAGGCATTAGTACCATGTTCCACCTGAGAAGAATTTAGCAGTGAAATCTCTCACTTCCTAGACAAATGTCCTCACTATGCAGTGGCCCGTCTCATTTCAAAATGCAATAAAGAGAAGCTGAATTAATTGTGGCTTAACATCCCTTGCTCTGTTTTTTAGCATAAGCTGTTATGTCCCTAGCACTGGACAGCCTCGCCCTGAGAATGACGATCTACGCAGTGCAGAAGAGAAAGTCAAAAATCGCACAAAGGGAAAAGGTAGGAGCTTTAAGTACAGATTTAAAATAAAGGAAGACCTCATTGCACAAGAGCAGGGACAACATTAAGTCTGTGAAAAGTGAGCTAGGAGAAACAAAAGTGGGAAAAGATGAACAAGGCTTTAAGGGAAAATGCCACTCCCCAGGCAAAAGCCACAATACAATTAGATCAACCATCGCCAAATGAACATAAACTTTTTCAGAGCAGTTTCAGCTTGTACAAGCAGTCTCTTTGTCTGGCCATTTCTCTAAAGGTATTTATTGCCAACTGCTAAAAATCACTCAAGTTTCTTACTACACATGCCTACTACAAGTTTGTAGACTTGAAAAAGGTAGTACTTTAGAATCTCCCCTACCAATAGAAAGGATATAACAAAAGAAAACAAACCTACTTGTAGCCCCCAGCTCTAAATTTCCAGTCCCTTTTAATAAAGTCAAAAGTTTTAGCTATTAAAAAATTTTGTGACCTTTGCAATGCTGCAGAACACTGATACAAAATGTGAATAGTACAATATCTGTTATATAATATATATTTATATTTTAATATATTACATTTATTTCTACATAAAGAGGCTATAAATACTGTATATGCCTTATATTCATGGTTCCCAGCATTTGACATTATAGTAAGTACAAACAAAAAAATACTTATAAAAATACAAAAAGAACTCAGTAGAAATAGCTTTACATTTTAAAATCTTGTAGCCCTTATTGTGTCTATCAATAGAGTTCTGGCACTACAAGAGCACAGGTAAGAAGTAGTCCAACAATTAGGCACAATTTCATCACTCGGAGAAAATCGGAGCTGCCATGAAACCAGTCACGGATTCCCAAGGCTACATAAACTGAGATCTCTGCCACTGCAAACACACTTTGAGTTTTCAAAGTGAAAGAGTCAGACCTAAATCTGAGGGAGGGGGAATGAGATGAGTACGCAGGGCGCGCTTAGGATGCCCCACAGAACCACAGCGCTTCTTGTGGTCTTAGGGTAAATGACATTGCCTTTTCTACCTGCGGCAGAGGCTGCCCAAGTGGTGATCTGCAGGGAGGGGAGTATTTTCTGCAGCAGTTTCAGGCAGCTCAGAGGCAGGTAGGCATAATGAGTGAGGGTGCTGGGCCTGAAAGTGGAGCAGAGCCATCCCCAGAGGTCAGGCATGGCCCTGCTATTTGAGTCCCATCACTTGGCTCAATGCTCTGCCTTCTCCCTACTAACCAACTTCACTGAGAGAATGCAACTCACGAGGACTTGTACAGCAGCTTTTTTCCTCTGCCAAGGACAGAGACCATCACCCCCACCTATATTTAGCCCAGCCTATGTTTAGTCTCAGGCCATCAGAGTGCCAGAGCCTTGAGCTGGAGGTTCCTTTTTTTGTTTGTGAAGGTACAAGCAAGGAATAACTCTGAGAAACAAGAAGCCAGTGCTGTGCTGCTTCCTTCCTGGAGTCCGGCCACAAAGGGAAAAATAAACAAGCAGAAAAAACCCACAAAAGTAGGGATGTGCCATTTTTTCGTACAAGCAGAGACAGTTCAGTCAAATGCCATGATGCTGCCTGCATCAGGCAGATGCTCGACATCACCAGGCTCAGCCTCTGCCATGGGGTTGGCACAGCCCACACACCACGGCCAGGGCTTTGCACCCTCAGCCACCAGCGTCTCTTGAGGAAAGAACCCCTGGCACGGCGCAGTTCTGCTGCCAGATACTTCTGCATCATCTTCAGGAAAAATAAATGTCTTTCCTTAGTCCCATGGATGCCATCTTTCAATACATCAAACTTGAATACCACCATCCCAGGCAACGAAGGCACATCCCGGGGGGAGCTGGAGCTGCCAGCTTCACCCTAGAGTGGCGCGGGGCTCTCGTAGGGGAGCCCAAGGGCGCGGCAGAGCGGGGGCGAAGCCTCCTGGGCACACAAGAGTTCGGTCTCCTCACTGGAGTAGACGGTGGTGTCCATGTCATCCGAGTGGTATCCCGACTGGTACCCACTCGTCTGGTTGGAGGCTTCGGACATGACAGACTCGTTACTCTTGCTGGGCACCAGAGTGCTGCAAAAAACAGTAGAAACTGGGCTGAGAGAGCTGTGGAGACTGTCTTCTGGAGGGCAGGTGGGTGACTCTGCATGGCAGCTGCTTTCCATCACAGCAACAACCAAAGCAAAAGGCTGTACTCAAACCTGGCTAGAAACCTTTTTAAACATACATTTGATTATAAGGAGAGACCTTTTCATATGCCCTAACTTCGCTAAGGCATGAAAAAGACGTTTAATTTTATGACGATACAAGGAGTTAGATTGCGACCACAGATGAAATGGAGAGAAAGCTTTTAGAGGCTTAACTTCAGCTGTGGTGCAATTGTAACTGCAGTATACCTTCATCTGCACTGAAATTGTCCTGGAAAAAAAAATTCCTGAGAAGCTCTCAGAGAGCATACGTGAGGTTTCAGCTCCATGAATGCCACTGTGCTTCCTGTGAACTGCACAATGAAACCCCTGCACAATGCTCTGAAAATACACCCAGGTACATCCTGAAAACTTGAGTGTCAGCTATTTAAAAAAAAAAAAAAAAAAAGCGAATAAAAAACCAAAAGCTGTTCATCAGTTCAGAAGGTCCCCATGTGCTCAATTTTGTGCACCAGCTCAGTACCTTCAAGGGATGGTTGATGCTATTGCAGCTGATAGATAGAAGTGCTTTTTAGGTGCTGACTGAGGCTTCCAAAAGCTGCATTACCTCCCCTCTCTTAATAACAAATGCAGATGACCAGGCACACTGGGGACAATTTTGCTTTCTGTTTTTGGAGATACTTTAAGAAAAGATTTTGTCTTCCAAACAATTTTACAAACCAATCAGTCTTCTGACATACTGCAGTAAAAGGTCATATTCAATCCTATGTGCAGCCCAGACTTACCTAAAGGGTATTTTCACTTGTTTTTCACTCTCTTCCAATGCCTTCAGCTCTTCGGATGCAAGAACCATCCCACTATCTGTCTGGTTTTCCTGCAAAGGTGTTGGAAATGCATTAAATGGAACAAGACTAAAATCACACACAAAAAAGTATTAATTTTTTGTAAAGAAGGAAAGTATGTATAAATAGACAAACTCACCTCCTGAACAACTTTTACAGTGGTTACCAGTGGGACATCTTCAAATGTTTTCACGCTTGCAGGGCGGCTTTTTCTCTTGCTACCTTGTCGGTACTGACTGCTAAGAAAACAAAACAAAAGAATTTTGTTTCCACTATCCACAACTTGGCTGCAAACAGCACAATGATATCAGAATCCTTTTATCTCTCTTCAGAGAAGTTAATCCCTTTGTCAAAACATATTATGCAAACTCCAAAATATCTATTTATTGAGAAGGATGAACAGACTAGAAAGTGGCATATATCTGACCTTTTGCTCCTGACAATATTGATCTCTGAGCAAATTCTAAGAAATGGCTCTGAGAAAACAGCCTCTTTCCTCAGTTACACTGGAGGGCTTCACTTCCTGCAAGCTTTGCTTAGAACTATAATAAACAGCAAAGCCTGGAGCACAGACATGTGTCTTTTCCTTTGGACTCCACTTCTGAGACCCCTGGCTGGACCTAGGACAACAACAGCAGAGTCAGCACACTGCTGCCCTTCAGCTGTGGGGATCAGGACAGGGAGTGCTAAATCTCTCTTGAAGGCTCTTCTCCAAAAGAAGCCCTTTGGTTCAGGATGACATCCATAAAAAATATTGGACAAAAAAATAAAATTGACTTTCATGGAGATACTAATGCAGCAAACAAAACAGCAGCCTCAGCTTTCTGCCTAAGTGAACATGGAATGAAATGGATGGTGTCCCAGTTAAACAGGGCAATTTTATGTTCTTAACAGCTCATAAAGGAAAAGCCATGGAGTTAGAAGAGTAACCTGCATCCACTTGGAGTGCAAAGCTGGAGACTACTAAGAGCATCATTCACACTTTTTCTCAGCTTTGAGTCTAGCTATGCTGAGTCCTGCTTATCTCCAATAGACATGCATTTAAATTGGTGAGGATTTTACAAGTACCTTAAGTAGCCTGCTCAGGTGCTCAATCACACTTTAGAATGTTTTTCAAGCATTAAACCTAAGTATTTGCTCAAATAAAATTTGTCCTAATGCAGGGGACACAGAACAATTATTTAACATCCTCTTTGGAGCAGATTTTTCATACACTGAAAGCTGTTAGTATATTCCCTCTCTATTTTATCTTCCTAAACTTAACAAAACCAGTTCTTTCAAGCTCTCTGCTCTGGCCATATCTTCTGCTCCTCTGCAGTGGTATCTAACTTATTTCCCATCCAACACTTCCAGGACCAAAACCATCAAATGGACAATCTAGTCCATGCACCCTCCTGGACAACCAGATCTTGTACAACCAGAATTTAATTCCACAACTTGCCTTCTAAGTTTGGAAGCTCCCTGTGTGCCTGCATTAAACACCCACATGGGCATAGAACTGCATGGCCAGTTCTACATTTTTCCAGGGTGGTGAGGGCTGAGGAGCCCAGCCTCTTGATCTGAATGACCTCCCAAGAATGGGAAACCTTGCTCAGCCCAGACAAGAGCCAGCCTACAAGGGTTGTTGTAGATGCATCAAAATGCATCATCTCTGCTATCATCCAGGTCAATTATTCTCCCTAAAAATGAAACTTAGATTATTTTGACTTGATTTGCTCTTGACAAATCCATGCTGGCCATTTGTAGTTAATTTGTTTTCCTGTAGGCATTTACTATTATTTATCTGAACGTTTATTCCAGGATTGTTCCTAGAATTCAAATTAAACTGATTGCAGAATTACACTTTTTTCCTGCTCTTCCTAGGAGTAGGTATTTTCTTTACACTTTACACTAACTCTTCTGTACCTCACCTGACTGTTTTTAATGACAATCTTTCAAGGTTCAGAAATTGCATATCTATTTCCTAAGCCAAATATGGCAGATGTTAGGAGGTCCTGCTGATTTTCATTTATAACAGCAATCTAAACATTCTTTAATATTCTCCATGTTTTCCCTGTGCTGGCTATCCTCCTTCAGCTTTGATTTAGAGACTATATTTTTTCATAGTACATTTGTGAATATTGAAAAAGACATCTTTGAACAGATCAATCTTTTCCACTACCTGTATAGCAAGATGCATGCCTTGGATCATTTCCAGATACCAGAACATAAGAATAAAGCCCCTGAGTATGACTTAACCTCCTCACTCTGCCTCTCCTAGCATGGTTGCCACAAGTGCTTTCACAATCCTGTCACAATGTGAGGCGAGAGAAGAGATTCAAAGTTTCCTTAAAATGTCAGCTGAGTGCTTCTGTCATAACAGGAAATGAGGACCAAGAAAAGCCATACAGGAAGTATTAAAATTGGAAAAATAAGTTTTAAATCATGCTTTTTCGTCTTTTAAACACGTATAATTTGAACTGCCCCACTACTAGAACATGGGGTTGAGAGTTGAACCGCAGCATCATAAGCTAAACTGGAGTATGAAATGCATTGTGGTTACACAGTCTTTTCTAGGGCCACATAAAAATGTTATCCTGCTGTACCCCAAATCATTGGGAGCTCTGTCTGTGGTGGGTATGACATAAGCAGTGAGGCAGAGGGCTCTCCTTCATGGAAACCACATGAAACCTGACAACAGAGGCGGTATCTCCACCCTGATGGCTGCATCCATCTCTTTCTACCCTCCTTCTTCTCAGACTGCATTGAACAATCCAGGATTCCCAGCATCTCAGTGGCTGCACTGGATAAGAAAATGCCTTTCTCCCTTACATTCCATGCCAGAGGTCCTCAAAGGGTCCATCATAAGCCCTTGAAGTTCATGAATAAACTCCTTACTGGAAAGTCACCTCTGCCATGCCACCCAACAGCATCTACCATTGTGGATGCTCTAGGAGCCCACCAGAAGTAAGCAGTGGACAAAAACCAGTGCCAACACTATTTATATCATGTTCCTCTTGGCTACCAATTCATGAGCTACTTTCTAGTGTTTCACTTTAGGACGAGAAATGCCAGAGAGGTTATTAATGATAGATCTATCATCACTAATATTCTTGGCAGCTGGTACACAAGAACACTGCAAACACAACTGAATTGGACCAGTAAAGCCTTCTATATATTCTGGTTCTTAAAAAACAAATAACAGTTATTTTCATGGGGTTTGCTTTTTTGTTTGTTTGTTTTTGCATAAGAATACCAAGTCTTGAAAGGACAGCAACATTAAAAATAAATTTAAAAAGAACTAACTGGGAAAGTAAGAAACTAGCTTTTGCCTACAAAAGCTTTATAAATTCCTTCTTATCCCTATGGAGAAGGTTAAATATGGACCAGGCAGCTGAAGTCTCTTCCTTTCATTTTCCCTTCCCCCAGCATGAACAAAACCTTCCCATAGGCCCCAGTAGGATGTCCACCATATAATATACCTAATTCCTGCTGTGTTGTCATAATGGAATTTAGGATCACAGACTTCCTCTTCCTCCCTACAGGAAGCAGGTGAAGTTGGGAGAGAGAGACCTGAATCCTCTTCCATATTCAATGATACTGACAAAGGAAGGACAACGTAGTCTTTACCATCCTGTAGAATGCAGTGAAAAAACACAAGAATTAAATAGGCTACAGAGACACAGAGACATAAACAGATACGTGCACGTACATGGAGAATGCATCAGCCCAACAGTGTGGGTGTTTTATTAAACTATGATTAGTATACCACTTTTGCAGGAGCAGCTGCATTAAAAGAAGGAAGATTAATAAGAACCACTTCTGAGTAGTTTTAAATTTTTTTAAAAATAAGTTTTTGTATGATATACGGTAACATAATGTATAAACTGGACTTTTATTGATGTCTTTGAAAAAATAAAAGCAGTTTTTAGTACTATTTGAATCCCAATGCCACAAAGAAAATGAACCTGATAGTTTAGAAAGGCAGTGTAATTCTGACCATCACTGAGAGGTTAGAAAGGGAGAGTCTGTCTTATAGGGAGCACTCAGCCAAATCCATCTCCCTTCATTCACACCTATGGCCCTGGCCTTGTCCACTTCTGTAGTAACTGAAGAGGAAGCCACAAGATGGAGAGCTTGGAAGGGAGGCCCACGTCCCCACCTGGTTGCAGTGGGCTCTCTTACTGCAATGCCTGCACACAGGTCATGCCTTAATACATTAATTTGCATGCAGCTGCTCACAGGCAATGAAGCTCTTGTATCCGTGTTTTCCAGGATAGCCATTAAAAGCATTGCAGCCCACACCCTCACACACACTAAGATAACCATCTTTGGCACAGTGAGATCAACAGGAGCTACCTGCTGGAATGCATCTGCAGCGTGCAGAGAAATCAGCAGCAGAGCAGGGAACTGAGCCCGTGCCAACAACCCCCAGCAAAGACAGCAGCAGCGGCATGGGAAGCTTTACTGGCAGGGCAGAGTGGCTTTTGGTTACCACAACACAACCTCTAGGATCTTTACACACAAGTCACTCTCTGCTAGTCAGAGACCCAACTCTGGTCAGGAACGGGAGCAGTGGAAGAAGCTCAGGCTCCCTGACAGCTCCAGCAGACAGCACCCAGCTATAGAATGCTGTGATGGCTGGCAGGACAGGACAGATTCAGACAGTGGTTTTAGCAACCAGAGAATACAGTGCACATACCTGACGGACATTGGCTTGCAGTAAATTCCCCAGGTGCTCCACCAGCTCTGAAAAAGTTGGTCTCTGCTTAGGATCTCCATGCCAGCAATCCAGCATTGTTTGGTACCTGGAACGACAGAACCAATTAAAATACAAGTATAAAGAAAACAGCACCTATTGCTTGCTCCTGCACCTATGTGGGGTAAATGTGGGTAGATGGAAGAACAGTTTCTCACATTTCTGGTGTTGTATAGTCTGGTGCTCTCATTCTTGTTCCTTCCTTCAGTCTTCTGCAAAATTCCTCATCAATTTTCACTCCAGGATATGGTGATGCACCTAAAATGAAAGCAACAGTAATTTCAATGCATTAGACTCTTAAATTTCGGGATTAATTTTCAAGGTAATAACTTGCTATCGTTTGTGTTAATAAGACAATTTGGCATATTTGGATGTGTAAACAATTTATATGTATGATGGAAACAGCATCTGACTGAGTAAATGAGGCTCATCATTACATACTGAAATTGTATGAAGCAGCATTTCAAGCCTATCTTCCTACATTTGCATTTTAAAGAAAATTTGAGTATTTTATTTTGATGGAGAAAATATATAGGACTTTTTCAAGAAGTAAAAAGAAAATGGTACAGTGGATCCAAGAACACTTTGACTGTTTTCTTCAGACTCTTTTGTTTAGAGATGGCTCAGCAAAATTAAAGTGACTCACCTAATGAAAATATTTCCCACAGCAGAACTCCAAAGGACCATACATCACTCTGAATGGTATATACTCTATCAAAAATGGTTTCTGGTGCCATCCATTTTAGGGGTAGTCTGGCCTAAAAACATTTTCATAAACAAAATGGTATCACAGTTTAGCAAAACACTGAGTTTCCAAAAATCTCTTTAAAGGGAAAAAAGAAAAAATAACTTCTGATTTCATATTAATTCTCTATCAAACAGATAATCTGATACTTACATCTCCTTTCCTGACATAATCTGGGTCTTTGTAGATGTCTCGAGCCAAGCCAAAATCACAGATTTTGACCACATTATTGTCTGACAAGAGGATATTACGAGCAGCCAGGTCCCTGTGGATGCACTGCAAAGAGAAGTAAACAACTTCATATGCTGCCTGTCGTCACAGCTCTGTCCACAGGGCTGATCTCTTTCACATATGTGCTCTCCTACCCTCAAAGGCCAGATAATTCTTAAAACCTTTTAAGAAAAAGAAACCTCAGCATCAACAGTTGCTGATTTTAAGTGCTTTTTTGATGGTCACAACTGATTTGGCTCAGGGAACCTTGTGTTCCCAAGTCCAAACATACATCTGTTTATTCACTGTGCAGAGAGGGCCTTTGAAGTTAGCTAATTAATTATCCTAAGAAGCTGACACAAAACAGGTTCAGATCTGATTACCTTTAGAATTAGTTAGGTTCACTCAAATCTGTGTGCTCCACTATTCCTCTGAAAAACACCACTCTAAAATGCTGACTTGATTCCAACACAAACTAATCTTTACTACGGAGAAAGAAGTCCACATCTCTACCTATGCAGAACAACAGCTTAGTTAACAACCTAAACACTTCAAGCCTCGATAGCCTAAAGTAAAAAAATCAGGCTCTGAAAGTGGCTGCAGATTTTTTTCTACTATGGATTCAAACTGCAGATTCTGTAAGCAAGTATTTTTACACTTGCACATCAATTGGTGTATATATATGAAAGGCAGACAAAAGCATGCTTTCTAGAAAAAGACTCTGAAGTCTGCTCTTGAACACCTAGCCTGCACTCTAGAGCAGTTGTATTTCCTGCTTCTCTTATCCCATTTTGAAGTACTTTTTTTTTTGTTTTTTTTTTTTAATACAGTTGCAGCCAATTCCTCACTCCTGCTGGAATTGTCATCCTTTGAAATATGTTCTCTACATATTTACGCTCAAACCACAGAAAAATACTTCTAGAAGGCCAAAATGCAGGTGAGGTGCTGTTGACTGCCAGGGTGTCCTTGGCAAGAGATTCTCCAAGGAGTAACCCATGAAGTTTCATAGCTGAGGATTGTCTGTCCTCACATTGCCCTTCCAATCCCAGTGCACAAAATACAAGCAACATTCTCAGAGCAAAATCCTTTACTCTCGTTTAGCTCCTGTTACCAGGGATTTGTCTGTAATTCCTTTAATTGTCTTTATAAGTAAGTTCCCCTCCTCCAACCACTTAACCATTCTTCTGTGAACTGGTGGCCCATAAACCTTATACAGATCACTAACATTTGTGTCAATAAATGCATGGGCTGTTTCACTCTGTGGTACTAATGATTTGGGTATGTCTTAGAGCAAAAAGAAAATGTTGCGGATGACTGCCAGTCCAAAGATGAACATGCTGTTTCCTTCTATAGACCTACAGCACTACTTCCTGCAGCCAAATAAATAACATGCCACTCTTCCTGAGAAGTTCCTTACTTTGCGTGAAGCCAAGAACTCCATTCCCCTCGCCACCTGGAAGCTATAACAGATGAGGTCCTCCATGGTCAAAGGGTTCTTGCAAAGGTCTTCAGGACCAGCTGCAAAGAATCAGATGACAGTCAAACATGCCCTTTGTCACTGATTCCACCAATAACTGCTTGTTAGGTAAAAGTCCATCCGAACCTTACACCACACTGGACTGGAAGAGCAAATCAAGCACTTTTTAAAGCTATATAATTATTACTAACAACCCGTTTTACATCAAACTAATCTTGTGCAAAATAAACTTTGAGATGATGGGTTATACCCTAGGCCTCCTTGCTTATTTCCAGAGGAAAGATTTGTGAGACAATCCCAAAAGAAAAACAACTAAAATTCAGCTCACAAGTTCCTAGGACAGTAAAGCTTTCTGTGGTTTCAGCAGATGAATTTAGAAACCAAGGAGAGGGAGGCCCCACCTAGTCTTTATAAAGAAAGAATACGTGATAGGGAGAAACACTTCAAGTTGGCAAAAAGCCCTGCTAATTTAATGTGGAAGAACCCTAACCTCATCATCTAGTGACCTGGAGGAATAATGTACTCAAATATCCAAAGATACCTAGGCATTTAGTTCCTGCTGAAGTAAACGATTCTGTGACTTTGCTCAGCTTTTGATTTTAAGCAGACATCTACCAAGAACTACAACACTGGTGGCTAAAACCTTCACTGTAAGTGCTGCTTCAGGTCTACATACTTCTTGTAACATCCCAGGTCAGAGGGTCAATGTTTACACCAGGGAGTCCTGGAAAGGTACCAAGATGGTGTGGAAATGCATGAAGTGCATGCGTGACATTACCTACTGGATTGCATTGAAACTGCAAGATCATTCCCCCTGTTCACATACTGATGTTTTCTTTGCACGAAATGACTTTCAGTAGCAGCAGAGGTACAGGCAGTAGAGCTATGGCTTTCCTCCCAACTAGCCTGATCCCAGCCCTAGGTGAAATTAGCAGCCTCTGAAATGGCAGCACTGAGCATTTTGTGCTGCATCTGCCAAAGGAGAAGATGGCAAATGCATCAGTGAAACCACTGCAGAGGATATGTGCATCCTGAGGAGGCTTTGAATGAGTGGATAATTCAGGCTTCCTGTTCCTGACAGACCACCTGGGCAGAGCGAAGGCAAAGCAAGCTCCCTGCTAATAAGCAGTGAATCAAATAGCATTTCACAGTATTTAACTTCTGGGTAAACATTATGGAAATTCAGTTAGCATGCTGGTGCATTGCCTTCAGAGTTTGTACTCTGCAGTTTTCTCTGAAAATATTGGGGCATTAAACAGACATATCTCCAAAAGGCTTCACACTAAAAACAGGCCCTTTTCATACAGGACATTATCTGGGAATGTGCTGAGAGGTTGGGGTTGCTGATCTATCTAATTCATAGCTCAGGAATTTTGGTCATCCAGAGAATACCCCGTATAGAGTTTTGAGGGAGCTTTGGAAATCACACAGTCCCCAATGACCCTCATCAGGCCCACCAACGACACATGCTACAACACAAGAAGATCATCCTACCATCCTCCTCTTCCACATCACTCAGGGACCGCTCCTCCACAAAGCCAGAGCTTGCTGAGCTCTGGCTGCTCGTGATGCTGTCCAACCGTTGCTTCAGGTCAGAAGAGACATCACCAACGTAGTTCTCCTTCCCCTGCCGAAATCTGGCACATTTGGTCTAGAAATATGAGGAGAGGGTGAGAAAAATCAGAAGCTGAAAGCATGCCAGAAGCTTCTACTGGAGAGGCAGTGATGCTCCCTGTGGTCTGTGCCAAGGTCACCAGGGAAGGCAGGGAGAGCAACCCAGTGAAGGCATGATCAGCTGCTCTGCTCCAAGCCAGCTCTGATTGGGGCACCAGGCTGGTGCACTGACAGTACCAGCAAAATCAAAGCCATGGCCATGCAGATTCACCAGCTGGAGCACCCTCTGCCACTCCACAGCACAACTTTCTCCTGCTTTCACAACCTCCCAGCCAAACCCTAGCAACATCTCCACATGCTGGGAGCTAAATGCACACTAGGAGCTGGTGTCCTCAGCCCCCAATGCCCCCCACTTGTGAAACGCACAAGGATGGATGCTGCCAAACCCTCTCACACACTCCAGCCTCTCTGTACTGCTATGGCTTTACCTCCTGCTGCTGCAAAGGCCCTTCTGCTAAACCTCTCCCTTGGCCAAAACCCTAACAGTCATCAAAATCTGACTTATTTCCGTCTTCCCCTAAGCCACTGCGTGCCTCTAGTGAAGAATCCAGCCCCACAGGTGTGTCATCCAAAACATTTCCATTTTCTCCTGCTTTGGTTTGGTGATTTTTCCTCCCTGGCAGGGCTGTTTTTTGACACTGCCAAATCCCATTCCCACTGCTTGTGTAAGCAAGGGTCAGCACTCTCATGAAACCCTGTCTCCTCCTTCAAGGCCTCTCAGATATTTGTTTATCTTTTTACCTCACAAGAAGATGCAGCGAGTTGCCTTTGCCAATATAAAATAGTAAACAATGTCTCCAAGGATAAAGAAAAATAACCCCCCGGAGAACCAACAAGCAGTGGGAAGGAGCTCTGATCTAAACACAGCAGCTGCAGGAAAACTCAAGTCTACCAACATGGGAGAGCACAGCCCAGGGGCCTCCCTCTTGGCTGTGGATGGAAAAGGGTAGGGTCCCCACGGTGACCCTGAGTGCTGTGCAGCCAAGTTCTTCACATAGCAATCTGACCCTCAGAGGGCATGGATCCTCCAGATGGATGCTCTCCAGAAATAAGACTCCTCTCAGATGTGCCCAGAAATGAGTTTGAAAATGCCAGTCTCCATCTTCCCACTTCTTTTCAATCAGGGTGCAGAAGGAGTGCTGTGATCGAGCTCCTTTTTGCAAAGGACTCAGGAGGTAAAAAGCTCAGTGTAAACTCATGAGCTACATCAATTATACAAAACTATCAACAGCAGAAGAAATGTATACCCTCATTCAGCAATGAGCCAAGGGGACAATAGAACAGATAATCATGTGACAGATATCTATGGATATCTGACGGATATATGCACTAAGCAAGGAGTGCAGATATTTAAGGTGGTCTGGAGCTTAACTAAGAAAGGAAAAAATTCAGGCTGATTATCAGAAAAAACTTCCTGAAAGATACAGCCAAGTGTAGAATAGTCTGCCAAAGGAAATAGTGGAAGCCCAGTTCCTTTGCACATTTTAAGCTAACAATAACAAAACAGCTACATTGCAGGGGCCAAGGGAAAGACTAAATGACCTCTGATGTCTTTGCCATCTCTCATTCCCATGAGAAGTACTAAGACATGCAGTGTCCCCAGGGATTGCTGCTTCAGTCTGCACTAGAAAAAGAAACATTGTGCGTGGAAAAAACCCACCAGACCAAACATTTCACTGTTAACCTTGACTCCTTACCTTGTATGGGACAAATTCACTCCTCTTGCTCCGTAGGTAAGCTGACAGATTTCCAAACTTGCAATATTCCACAATCACCATGAGTGGGCCTGTACAACACATAAAGCAATTCACTAGACCATTTATATCCCACCTTATCTCACAGCATAAAGTCTGGCTAGAAAGACATACAGTTCGAAGAGCATTCCAATAGCAAAAGGTTTTTTAAAATATGAGTGTTAAAAATAAAAAAATCCAATCAGAGCACCAAAATTATTAAGTTTTCTGCTGTTTAAAGGGAAAAAACCAAAGCACATATATTTGAAAATCACAGGCTTAATTTCATATGTCAAAAAGTATAGTGGCATGCTTATATCTGAAGTGCCACTAACAGCCCAAGCTAATTGACATTTGTAAGGATGCAACATAAATATTTGAATGAGCTTCAGTGCAATTAACCTCTGCAATAAAATACACATGTGATTATCCATGCATTTTTCTACAGGTGGTTGAAGTACTAAGAATTTAAAACAGGAATGTTGGTTTCAGACATAGATTCCTTAATGTACAATCTAAATAGGTTATTTCATGTTCAAATTTACTTCATATAAGCATATGCTATGGTGATAAATTTCCATCCTAGGTTCCACATACTGGCCATCTCTACTTTATTATGGAATAAACAAGGAAATAAATATTTATGGATTATGTTTCCTTCAACTACTGACTTCTGTCATGGAACTTTACAAATTAAATTTTCATCCGACAGTAAGCCAACAAGTCAGCTTCCTTGAAAAATTATTACTGAGTTACTTTACATTGAATTTCTTCCAAATTAGTTTGTAGTATTGGAT
Source organism: Pycnonotus jocosus (assembly GCA_013400435.1). Lineage (NCBI taxonomy): Eukaryota > Metazoa > Chordata > Aves > Passeriformes > Pycnonotidae > Pycnonotus > Pycnonotus jocosus. The sequence goes on from VWYP01010662.1 coordinate 457,707, forward strand.
TTGCTAAACAAAACATCTGTCTCTGATTATAAAGTGAAATAGGTTCATCCACCCAGAGCTGGACTCCAAATTGCAATCTCCCCTCCTACACACACACACATAGGCACCAACAGCCCATCCAAAGACAGAGAGGGGAAGTCTCAACGTGCTGTCACCCTGTAGCTGGTGACAAAAGTAAGAGTAACTTGTTAAATCTGGTACTAGATGTAGCGCTGAAGTCTGTTACACATGGACTGTCCACTATAAAGGTGCATCTCAAGTAGAGAAAAGCGAAGTGACATAACAACTAAGGGATGGAGCTGCAAGGCCCTTATTCCACCCTTATTCTGCCTTTATTCCACCTCTGGACCTGCTGACTCTTACCACATTTTGTTGTTGTTGTTGTTGTTGTTGTTGTTGCTGTTGTTACAAAGAACTACTCCTTCCAATCCTTAATTTTGAGTTTCAATTGTCTATGCAGCAGAAATTGAAGATATGGGGTTGTCATTAGCACTTGCTCACCCACTAAGAAGTTACTCACCTCCTGGCTTTGTGCAGGCTCCAAGTAAATTGACAACATTGAGATGATGGCCAATGTGAATGAGTATCTTCAGCTCTGACATGAGTGCTCTGTGCTCACTATGAGTTGCTCCTTCTGCAGAGGTAAAGCAACATAGGTCAGGAGCATCACAGACAGAAAGGTTTTGCCCTCCTCCCCATTCTCTTCTCTTCTTCTTTATTCAGCCCATGAAGTGAGGAAGGAGCCTTGTAGGCTGTGTCAGCTATGCCAGTACAGCATGCTGTGAAATACAGCCCCCAGCTGCTGGCAGCCCCATTTTGCTGCCCCATTATGTCTTCTTTAGGAACAATGCGTCTGGGAACCAGACATTTCAACTTTCCTGTGGCAAATGTGAGGCTGTATAATATGATTTAAAGTGAGGAGAAAGCTATTCCAAACTACAGCTCAGTTTGGAGCGTGCCTAAGCCATTGTCTTGAGACTTGCAGAAAGCTTCCAACGAGGATGCATAAGGCAAAAAATGGACATGTGCAAATTGATTGCAGGAGCAACTTTACATTGCTGAACCTCAGTAGAATTATAAAGTAGTGGCTAGGAAACCATAGCTGCATTGCTCCTGTCAATGAAGGAAAGGCATATACTTTCTTTAATCATTGCTCCATGATAACAGCCATTAAGCTAAACTTTTACAATGATGGGTATAATGGATATGGTGTTGACAAATATCCCTATAATGTATATTCAAGTTGAAGTTCTAGTCATTGTTTTTACCTTTAAGCATTTTGACTGCCACTGTTTTGCAGGTAGCAGTTTTGTCAATCCCAAACGCATCTGCTTCTATGACCTGGCCAAAAGCTCCACGTCCAAGAGGTTTACCTTGAAGTGAGAACACAAACATATTCACTTGGCATAGCAGGAAAAAGATGTAGAATAAAAAAGCTACTCCAAAATAAGTTAATGAAGCAGAAATTAACATAGGACTTAAAATGTAGATAGGATGCATCATATCTTATGGGAACACAGAGCTCACCCAGGGATCATGCAGCAGAGCAGTCCCAAGGCGAGCCAGGACCCCAAACACCCTCCAGCACAGGTCTGGCTGTAGTGTCACTAAATGGCTCATGCAATGAAAACTCACCTAGCTTTAGCCGGTCTCTGGGAAACTCCCACTTGCTGGCATCATATGGGAGCCGCTCACAGTGCTCGTCTATTGGAACTTCATCAGGATCCATGATGATTGACAAGTAGCCAGTCTTCATGTCCCCTCCATTGGCCTGGAAAATGGTATTAGTTGCAGTTGCACAGTTTTTTGCTAGCAATGTGCAGGCAAAATGCCATTTTCTCACTTTAGAATATTTCATTAGTTCCCAGAAATGCTGGGCTACCATTTTGCTACACCATGTCATCATGGGTGAGACCACTGTTAATTACTTGCACTTTTCTGTCTCCCTCTTCTTTTTTTTTTTTTTTTTTTTTTCTTTCTTTCTTTAATAAACAGAAACAGATGAAACATTTTTTCTCTTGCAAGGGCCTGTTCAATTAAAAACAAATTTCTGCACCCCCGGTTCCAGGCAAGAATGTTATGGCATGGAGAGAAAAAATGTGTCTGTTGATTTAAGAACAATGGAAAGAAGCAACACAAAAAGCCTCAAGTCAGCTCTCATTTGTCATGCAAGACCAGTGCTGATAGGACAGTATGAGAATTTTTTCATTACCCGCTTAACGGTCCGGAGGATGATTACAAGAAGCAACCAGAAGAACATGGCAATCACTGCGGTGCCAACGAGGATAATGAGCTCCAGATTTGTTTTCTCTTCAGCGCCTGGGAAGAAATAAATGAATATCTGAGTGATAGTTGGAAGCATATTTGTTTTGTTCATTCATTAAAGTAGAGAATGGACGTCCTTGTTCTGAAGGTTCGTTTTAAAACTGCAACATGGAGCAAGGAAACGAAAGCAAAACAAAACAAAAAGCTTGGGGGTTTATGTTGGAATATTACAGTTTCATGCTGTTTTACACACCATCCCATTTCTCAGCATCAAGTTTGTTCCAAGGACAGTGTCTGGACCTTTAGCAAATATAGAAAGTAAAATTCACATTTTGGAAAGAAAGAATTGTTTTAGAATATCAAAAACTAATTACTCTTTCTTTAAAAACCAAAAAAACACCCCCATCATATAGAAAATAAATAGCTGTGAGAATGACCTAGAGAACAATCTCTCTCTTGTCTCCTGACATCATTCAGCTGGGGCATGAAAAATGTGGTTCTACAGGAACACATGATAATAAGGTCTTATTTACAATGTTCCTTTTCCCGTAAAATAGTGGCCAGCAGATACCATTTGTACACCTTTTAGTGCACAGACGCAGCTCTCTTCTGCAGCCCGTTTGCCACATCATGCTCCTGCATTTCATCCCTTGCACCACAGAGATTTTCCTACACAGCAGCACACTCTATTGCATGATCCCCACGAGCTGTGCTATAAATTTCTTGGAGTGAAACATTATGTCCTACACAGATTTCAAACTTCTACAGATGTCCCCCAGCCATATTTACCACATCAGCTGAAATCTACATCAATGTCATTTGCAGATAATTTCCACACCATCTAAACATTTTGCCCAACACCTAAATATCCTAAAGGGACTTATGAGAATAACAGGATATTGCTTTAATTATCTTAATGGTATGAATCAGACAACCTCCCTGACTTTAAAGACAGAGGTTCATGAAGGGCTCAGTGACTAAAGTATGCAAATGTACTAATATCAACAGCAAGGAGCTTTTAGTTTGAGGCTTCTTCTTGCAACTCTTAGTGGAAAGCCATCATGGTCCCAGCTACCCACACTGCAGACTAACCTCTTGCTACCATTTATTGTTTGTCGCTGCAACTTGTATTTTGGTGTGCCACAATAGGACTGGAACAAGTGAGAGATGAGTCTCACAAATGCTGCTTTCAGAGTGTGGTGGACCGAGGCTGGAGTCCTCTAACTCAAAATCACAGCCTGTCTCACTGAAATGGGACAGCAATCACAAAAGACTGCAAAAAGTCTTCAGTATGTTTTTCTTAGGTGCTGTGAAAGCAATGACATAATTTAAAAAGATACAACACACTATGCTAAAAAACATAATATGACAATTCTGTTACCTACACAACACAGATTCCCCAGGATATCTGTATGTTTACATAGCTCTATTGTATGGGTTTGCATGTAATACAGGTTGGCAGAGTTTTCTTTGCAACCACAAGTAAGCTAGATCCAGTTTCTGTTGAAAAGCTCTAAGCAGAATATTGGAGGAGAAAGCATCAACCTCAACAGCTAGGGCATGACAGCTATGACAGCACCCAATTTGAGCTTGACAGGAATGGTCAGGACTTTTCACAAATTTCATAGTATATTTTCAGATCTCCCATCAGGATAGCCAGTAGGTTTTCCCCTAGTTATTTTAAAGATTTTATGCACAATCTGGAAAGAAGCTAACACCAACCTTCCACTGAAAAAAAGGCCACTGCTTTACTGCATCCAAGGACATTGCATGCAAGGCAGGTGTATATTCCTCCATCTTCTTTCCTCACTCGACGGATGGTTAGTGTTTTGTTCCCATCTTTCAAAACAATACCTGGAAAAAAATTACGATTCTTAATTTTGCTATTTTTATGTCTCTTTTTGTTAAGAATTCAAAATGAAACTTTTCATGGTGAAAATCAGCAGTCAGTCACATGAAAGAAAGCCTTTTAATGATAATAGCAAAGGGAGCAACCCTTACCTGAATCTTCCACAAGGGTCTCATTATTTTTAAACCACATGATGCTTGGAGGAGGAATGCCATTCACTGCACATGACACTTCTATAGTTTCACCAATGTTCGTTGTTTGATTTTCCAGATGTCCAACAAATGTGGGTGCCATGGGCTCTGTCAGTTTGAAAATACAGTAAAATTACTGATTATTAAGAAAAAAATCAATTTTTTCAGTAGTAGCAGTGTATATCCCAGTAACAAAGTCTCAAATCCTTTTGTTACACCAAGAGCCACAGTGTTCATGTTAAGATCATAGTTCAACTTCCACATGATGAAAAAATTATAATAGCCAAAAAAAATTTCAACAGTATTGACATAACCTGCTTTGGCTGATTTAATTTGTAACTGCTCAGGCAGCTGAGGGAAGAGGGAGTAGTTGAGAAATTGCTTCCCTCGCATTTCTGTGTCCAGGGTCCTTATGAGAGTCTTGACACTCTTGGTCCATTAAATGTCCACTCAGGATAGGCCATGAACATGCATAAGTATTTCACTGAATCTGCCTAGTCAACCTGGACATCTAGGTCCCAAAGCAAAGTCATCACTATCTATGATGTGTGAAAAGCTGACTGATAATCACCTTGCATTGTTTGTGCCTGAATACCAGTATCAGTCATGGCAGTTTGAAATTACAGGCACTACTCCAAACTTGAGAGTCAGTCACACAAAGCAACAGCATTAATGCTATGAATACACAGGTTCATATACAGCTACAGAGAAAAATGTGTTCTGAAAAGTAAAGCTGAGAAGATACTGAGCTAAACACATTACTTCAACAGAAGTCAGACACATCCCCTTGCACAGTACAGTGGCTCAGTCAGTGTTTCCTCACTGGTATTAGTGAAGCAGTCCCTGATGCCTGGACAAGCCCCAGAAGTGTGTGTTACAACAACTGGTTTAAATCTATTTAACAAACTGAGTGCACCATTAACCAAACACATGCAAAGCCTAACGTACCAAAAACTGCCCCTACTGCAATTGTTTTCATACACAAGCACTTATTTTGCTTCAGAGTAAGAGACCAGTACCTTGAACAGTGAGGTGCTTCACCAGGCAGTGCTGTGTTTTAGCCTTTTTGTCCTGAGCAATGCAAACATAGTCCCCTCCATCTTGGAGGGAGATGTTACGAAGAATAAGCTCTAAGGTGACATTTTCACCATTGGTATTTGAAACTGTCTCATTCAGCTTCTGGAGAGCATTGAGGTTCTTGCAAACGGGCATGGGCAGCCCTCCAAAGGGAGTTTGTGAAACGTGAGCACTGAGTTTGTACCACGATAGCTTCTCAAAGGTGAACTTGTCTGCTGTGCATTGCAAAGACATGTTATCCTTCTCTGTCACTTGATTCTGAGGCTGGACATTAATTTCAAGACCCCCTGCAAGTTAAAAAAATAAAATCAATTCCTATTTGATTTTGCATTTTGTGGCTAACATTAACTTGAAAAAGTCATTTTGGAAATACAGATTTTGTCATCCTATCTGGTTGAAAATAAGGAAAAGAAACACTGAAAAAGATCAATCAAATCAATCAGTCAGTCAACTAATCAATTACCTAAGGACTACAATCTCATTAAAAGCAATACATTTCAAATAGATCAAATGAAGGACTGTGCAACGAATAAATTACTCTTCTTGTAGAAACTTACAGCAACCTAAGATGATTCTCAGTACTATCTTCTGGTTCATTTTTAGATTTGGATTAAAATAAAATTTTGGCATGTGAATATGGGGACTGAGTGTTAAGGGGACAGAAGGTCTCCACCACTGGTTTGGAAAATTTTAGCCTTAGCTCTTACATTAGGTCTTTACTCATTTTGTGACACTGCCATAATTTCTCTGTTGCTCTTTTAAGTGACTGCAAAAGCTCAACAGTAGTCACTCTTGGGACAACAGTGCCCATCTTCCAACACCTTCACTCCACTGATGCTAGTAGAACTAATCATTTGGCTGAAATTAGTGGCAACTTTAAGGGCTGCCCAAAGAAAATCTTAAGTAAACTTAAAATCTGAAAGAATTAAAGGATTTAATAAAGGACAGGAATCAGGTAACATCACTGAAGTGCCCTTCATTAGCAAACAGACAAAATAACATTAATTTAACATGGCTGTTCTTGGCAGGGTGCACTTACTCGTCACATGGAAGGAGATCACTCTCTCACTTGACCCAGCCCTGTTTGTAGCCATACATCTGTACAAAGCAGATACATTTGCTGCTTGAATCACCAGGGTGCTCACAGTCTAGAAAAAACCAATCAAGCAATTTCATACCACAACAGTGCTAAAGTAGCATCCAACCACCTCAACAGCTCAGCAAAGGGCTCTGCAGATATCTGTACAACCAAAAATCCCTCCATGGCACGGCAGAAGCACAGTCCCCACCTGAAGTTTACATTTTTGTCCTTAAGTGTGTAAAAATCAGGTAAAAGGAATCGGGAAGAAGCAGAAGGTGGACTTTGGTATATGCGTTAAAAATGCTGCCCCCACAATTTTTTCTGCTTTTCAGTCTCTCCAACTTCTATTACAGTTGATTGACAAGATTAACTCATCTAACTTTCGACCACTAAAAGGTAATTACTGAAGTCTAAGTCAGTTACATTCCTCAGTGGATATTCACATTGGATCAGTGCTCAAAGCACCTGAAAATGTGTATCTCTACCTCTTGGCTTCAGCAGGAGCTTGCCTGCCTAGCTGAGAGTAGAACCCCAAGTTTAACAATAGGTGAAAAGAGTCTCATCTCTAGTGATGTATTTCCAGACATGTGGACTGCTGAACAGGGTTAATCATCCCCAGCCAAGAGAAAAGAAAATGTGCTCACCTTTGTTTTCCCAGCAATAGTAACGACCCTGTGCTTAATTTCAACCTGATTCCCACCCTTTCTCTCTGAAATCACTTTCCATTTCTTGCATGCGTATGGATTGGCTCCTGAGCGAACTTTTCTGAAATGTAAGTAGAGACATGTGCATTAGATAAGAGGAATATTTGCCCTTCAAGAGAGGTATTTTGGGGTTCTCCTTATAACATGCAGATATTTATAAGTCAGATGCATCAGTGCCACAACTTGCATCTGTGAGGCAAGCGTAGGCTTCTAGAAATATTTCTATTAACTTTCACCCTATAACCTCCTGAGACCTTCATGCTCTTCAAAGTAAAGGACCCCCAAGCCTAAAGGTGAATTTCCTAATTAATCTGCCTGTGTCAGCTCAGTTGGAATGGTTGAAGAAAAGCAGCTATTCTGGGAACAAATCTCCATTCATAAATGGATGATTCAAGTTGATTTAGTTCAAAGGAAGACAGAGAGACACAAAAATCACTGTTTATCCTATAAGAACTTCTTGAGGACAGTAGCCATTGTGTAGGAAGCAACCAGGCACGAAAGGAAGAAACTAGTGGGATCATTTTAAAAACAACAACAGGAAAGAAGAATGCTTTTATTTTTTTTTTTTTTTTATCCTGGCCTTTTTTTTTAAAGGAAATCTGGGCTTATGGCAAACCCAGATAAGGGAAGCTGAGTGAATCTCAGTCAGGCACTCTCTCTATCATTCCCCAACATCAATCAGTGCACTTCCTCTGAGATACACTTTCACACAGATAAAGAGCACCATCACACTCAGCACTTGAGCACAAGAAACAAAACACCACAAGGACGCATAATTAGCATAAACAGCAAATTTCCTCTGTTTGGGATGGAGTTCTGGGCCTGCAGCCCACAGGGGGATCTGAGGGAAGGGCATGCAAACAGCTGTATTTGAGACCCCGTGCAAGTCGAGATGCCCTTCAAGAGAGCAGGACAGCAACGTGCCAGCACGGCTGGATCCTCTCGGCGGGTGGCCCTCGCCTCTGCCAACAACAACGACCTTGGCAGAGCCTGCCTGCAGCAATCTGCAAATTAAGTACAACAATCTTTTTCTTCATTGGCCATTGGGTTTGCACTCAGTAACGAGCCTGGATGAGGGAGGCTCCAAACAAACCCCAACCCAACACAAACATCCCTCAAGACCTACACAAGCTGCAGAAGATAGCAAGGGCTTGGCACTCACTGGGGGCTGAAGGTGCACTCCTCCTCCAGCTGCCAGTGCCAGAGCACGGTGGTGGGTGGCGGGACGGCGTAGACGGTGCAGGTGAGTGCCTGCGTGGAGCCGTACTTGTAGGAGTCCACGGGGGCCATGAGCGCGTTCTCGCCGATCTGGGGGGGCACTGCAGAGAGAGCAGCGGGTCACAGCCCCTGCTGAGGGCTCCCCAGCACGCATGCATTATACCCACGGTGACCAATTCACACCACGCCCCAACACCAATGCGACACAGAGCATCTCCAAGGACATGTGGGGAAGCAGTGAATGCCCAGCATCTTGAGGGATCAGGATACTTAGGATCTCCTACAAAATCCCCCTTCAATACTCTATAGTTTAAAATGCAGTTCCTGGACTCTTACCACCATTCCCAACCACACTGCTCCCCAGGTCTGATCCCACTGCACGTAGCCTTGGCTGCCCTTTCCAAGACCTGCTGTCTTCAAAGCATAAGCTGTTTCCTGGGGAGCAGAAAGGAGGAGGTAGGGGAGGAGGAGGAGGGGTGTAGAGGGCAGGGCAGAAGAGGAGGGATAGCCTGTGTGGGGCAGGAAGGATGGGTGAGGCGGGACAGGGCCAGGATGGAGCGGGGTGGAGGAGGACTCCAGCAGCACAGCCAGCAAGAAGGGCAGGAAAAGAGCAGGACACAGAGGCAAAGAATAATATACAGAAAAAAAAGCCAAAACAAAACAAAAAACCCATCCCACACAAAATATCATCACAACACCAATACCCAGAGTCTGCAACCTCTTGACTAACATATCCTAGAGCCAGGAGAGAGCAGTCACCTCTGCCCTCCCAAGGCTGAGGTTCAAGGGCTGTTCTGTACTTAAATCTTCACAGGTATGGGATAAATTAAGCCTAAGGAAGGTAATGTACCACATCAACACACGAAAGAAAGGCACCTCTGTTACTCCACTTACCATTTACCAGCAAGGTAAATGTATGTCTTTTCTGCATCTTGTTAATGGGGTTTGTAAGGACAACTGTGTAATTCCCTGAGTCCTTTTCAGTTGCTTCAGTGATCAGTAATGTGTAGCCAAGTTTAACTGTATGATTTGTGTTGATGGCTTTTCCATTTTTATACCTGAAGAAAATACAGAGCGTTTTGAATATTTAATGACTTGCTTTAACTAAGAATAGCTCATTTTTTTCAAACACATTATATCCCAGTTCTTACCATTTAGCCTCTGGTGGAGGATATCCCTTAAACTTGACAGGAATTTTGACTGTGTCACCTAGCCTTGTCTCAACTACATTCTCCATTTTCTCCAGGTGAATAAAAGGACTTTCTGGGGGGAAAAAAAAGAAAGTGAAGTTAATAGTCTTTTCTCATGGACAAAAGTGCTTTCCATTTGGGTTGGCACCTAATGAGATGACAAATAGAAGTTAGTGACAGGACTATGGGTCATTGGTAAACACAGCTGGCTCCAAACTGGGCTCTGGAGAGATGCCACCATGAAAATCTAGTCCTTTCCTTCACACAGAGGAACAGACCAGTTCCCTCATGAAGGAGCTCTGGAAAGCAGAGACAAGACTCAGCTCTCAGGATAATGTGCCAACTGTCAGACCTGTATATACATATATATATATCATAAAACTCTCTCAATAAACTCATTCCAGGAAATTAGACTATTCAAAACAGTGTGATAAAGTTAAATACTTTCAGACTATTCTAAAGTATGTATTTGAACCACTGCAGTCACAGAGTACTTTGGAATTATTTACATTACTTCTTATAAATTATAAACTTGCATTCAGACATAAGACAGTGATTAGCCTTTTGACTAAATTAGCCTTTTGACAAAGATTTAGGATGGTTTAGACTTAGTATCTGGTATACTCAGCATAGCACATGATTTAATTTTGGCTCCTGAAGAGCAGAACAGAAAGAACACAGGAGAAAATTCAGTATATCTTAAATCACTATGCCCACAATAAGTTTGAAAGATTTTTGTTTCATTTTAAAAGTGCCATTAATATTCTGGCCCCTGAAATCAGACCTCAGGAAAACCAGTCTCCTTCAAAATATAAACCTCTTTGTGTGACTTGGTGATTAAAAATGAGCCATTCTCATGCTGGTAATTTTTTTCCTTAAGTACATTAGAGGAGCTGGGGCTGTGCCCAAGAGAGGGTTGAGAAAAGTCTATAGGATGTGGCCTCGTACTTGTCTATTCACTTGGCCAAAGCTGTTTCCCTTGCATCATTTCCTTACGACCAAAAGTCCATTTGATTCATCTATTCATAATGCGAAAGCTAAAAGTTTTATTTTCTTAGCTTCATTCATGCTGACCCCAGACTCTTGTGTCACAAAGTCACCAAGATCTAGCTTAAGTTCACCAAGAGTGAGAACAGGCAGCCCTTGTACAAAGCCACCTACACAAGTTGAGTTTTACAGGACCTTAAGGAGGTCAATACAGAAGAGGGTCAGAGGCTTACATCAGTTTATTTTACTGCCCACTTTCCGGTGGGATTCTACAGCTTTCAGTAAAATACAGCATCCTTTAAAATCTTATTATTAACTAAGGCTGTGGTATAAAAATAATCCCATACCAGTAATAAGAGAAATGCTGTAGCTGCAGTTTGGTACATTTCTGTCATTTGATTCATCATCGAGATGCCTTCTGCATCCCAGTAATTGATCCCAAATCTGAAACAACCAACAAAACTGAAGTGGAAAATGCCTTACCATGGATAACAAAATAACTGCTGTTTTTCATGTTCATACGACCACTGGATGCTGCACAAGTGTATCGGCCCTTGTCACTTAAGGACACACTGTCAATGGTCAGGGTGCTCACAAACTTCTTGATTTCTCCTGCAGTGGTTTTTACATCCCTAATAGTGGCACGTTTTTCCTGTAACAGACAAAAGACAGAGATGTTTGGAAATGACATTGTTATTCCTTCTGTCACCTTCTGCACACTTGTATACACCAGAAATTTCATTGTGTATTGTCATCTTCTTTCTCAATGTTTTAAAGGGGGAAGTGACATTATACCTAAATAAATCAAATTGCTTTGTGATGAAGGCACCTGTAAGTTCATACACCTTTACCTTGATGGAAGGGTAGTCCCATTTAAAGTCAATTCCCACATTCAGCTCTGTCCTTACAGTGCAATTGAGAACAAGTTTTTCTCCCACTGCCAGCTCTACTTCGTCGTGTGGGTTCATTGTCAGGTCATAAATTCGGTACCCTGGAGAAACACAAAGGCACACATGAAAGAAGGGGGTAAGAAGAGTTTTCTTTACAGTACTCAGCACCAAATTTCCAGGTGAATTCACCAAAACTCCCACCAAAACCCCAGCTACAAAAAAGCCCCTTGATGCCCCAATGCAGTATGATGATGGGTGTACAAAGGAGCCTGGAAAGAAGTGATGTGCCTGCCCTGAGCACTTCCCAGCTGAGAACCGTGTCAGACAGTGACACAGCAGGATGTGTGCACTGGATCAGAGCCCCTCCAGCAGTGGGAGAAAGCAAGAGACAGTGACTCACACAGTTCCTCTGCCTTCTTATCCTTGTGAGACCTAAAACTAAGGGAGATAAATACCCATTCCCGGCAATAAGCAAGAAATTTATAGGGAATAACAGTGGGGCATTAGCAAAATTATCCAAAGATTACTTTGTGCAGTAAAATATTTCTAAACAGAATATTCTGAATACAGAAATTCTACAGATATATTGAAATTCTTCCAAATCAGAGTGAGGACCTGTGAATTTGGTGGAGAAGTAAAAGCCTTCTGCACAGAGTAAAGAGGGAAGGGCTGCTATGCCTTCCTGACAAGCCAGGAGAGACTGACTTGGTGCCATTTGGATAACAGAAATGGTCACTGTGTCCTCAGCTCAAAGAGAAATAACTGCTGAATTTCAGCTCAGGCTTAAGCCTCCATAGAATTACCACATTATTTCTGGTTTGATCTTGGGTTTGACGAACATCTGACAAAATATACCAGGAAAGCATAAAACCCTGTGAGAGTCAAGACACAAGTCTTTAGGGAGACAAGACAACCCAGCTCGTAGTGAGACCTTCAGATCCACCCTTCCCTTGGTACCCCCTCAGCGCAATTTCTTTTCATCTGCTGCTGATGGATGCTTGCCTCTCATTTCCTTCAACTGTAGCTGACATTGTTGATAAGTGATTTTAGGAAAAAGGTTTGCATTGTCAAAAAAAAAAAAAAAAAAGAAGAAGAAAGAATCAAAGTCCCTGGCATCAATGTAAAACACTAAAAATAGAAGCACTTATCTCAGCGATCAACCAGAACACAATACATTGCATTTAAAAGAAAAGTGATATAAATCGCAACATCCATTTTGCATTAGCCGTATTGTCAGTATTGAATAACCTAGTGTCCAACCAAATGTAATTGGTTCAGTATGCTGTAGAAAGCAAAAGAACATTGGTTATAGAGAAATAAAAACCTTTGGCTTACCTACAACTGCAACTATGTATATCACAGACTGGTAGCTTTCATCATCTATTTTAGCTTCGCAGAAGACCATGCCTGCATAGTTGATTAAATGGCTGGGTATAGTGAAGCCTTTTTTATTATTCCACGAAATGGATTTACCATCAGGAACAAATATCTTTTCTGGATATTTCTGTTCAGAATATTGATAAAACATAGAGTCAGATTTCAAAAATCAAACACCCCTAAATTGTCACCTCCAGCATTTTCCATAACTGCAATGCCCCCATTCTGACAGCCTAGCTTAGGGAATTAGTACATGCTTTGAGAGTACAATGCCATAGATGAGTATAGGTACAGCACTCATCTTGTAATCACAGGCTATGAAACTCACAACAATGGAAAGAAGTTTTTAAGGAATGTATTTATACTTCAAGCAACATACTTATGCCACAGTGATTTCAACTAACTCTTGAAAAAGTAACAGGCTTTTTCCTTACCGCATGTAGAGATACATTGAGATTTGATACGGTTCCAAGGCACGGCACTACCACAGTTTTATTCTTAGTGATGTATACAACGCCAAGCTGATCGCTAACTGAAGTCACAAATGGTGATCTGTAATCTAGAATAATATTCATTTGGTAAGTGGATATTATTCATCACATGTTTATGGAGAAAACTTTTCCAGTTTTCTTCTTTCCTTGTCTATTTTTTCACAAGTCAATTTTATTATTTTCCATGTCATAAAGCACTGCAATAATGAGACTAAATAGGGCAGCTACATGTTTTTACAGACACCTGAACCTCCCAGGTTCAGAATATCATTATTCTCAAAACAGTTATCAGCAGCAGAAGGCACTTTGGAGAATGGCTTCCTGCTACAGCAGTCCTTTTGCTGACAAAAACTGATTTACCCTAGTGTGACTTTCCTTGCATAAGTGCTACAGGAAATATCAGTTAAAAGTTGTGACATGTTACACTGACTTCCCTGATGGCAGCATCCTTTTCAAAGTCAGACGAAAATATAAAAAAATAGGTCCATGATATTACAAAATAAGCTATGTACTTAGTTACATCTCATTTCTCAAAATGGTAACTACAAGTTAACAATAAAGAGGAAACAGGATGCATATGGAAACAAGGGTGAAGCCATCAGTGCAAAAAGGCAGATGCCTCAATGAATGCACTTATTGAAGCTGAGTGCATAACTGGAGGCTTTGCAGTGTCTGCGACACTGCTGCACTGCTGCCAACACAACTGACAGCCTGAGTTAGAAAACTGAGCTCTCACAGCCTACATAAATTTTACCACCAGAGTCAGCAAATGTATGGAAGTTTGTTTTGTGGTTTGGGTGGTTTTGGGGGTTTTTCAAATGGTCTCAGTACAAATCATACATGGGATTGGATCTGTAATTTCTAACAAATATAAAATCCTCTCTCATATGAAACTCCTGCTGAGGTCAGTAATAGCTCTGCATTCATGAGGACAGGCTCAGAGCTCAGCAGAGATATGTATGCTAAATTCTGGGTGGAGAACAGCAGACCATGTACTGCGTATGGCTGGTCAGTTCAGAATTATAGGTACAAAGGCTTTTGTGTTGATGGCAACCAGCATACCTGAATTTAATTACCCAACATGAAAACAAGAAAAATGTTTCATAGGATCAAAAATTCTAGGATTGATATATTTTAGCATCCAAACTCTTTTGAGACACTTGATATTTCTTTCTCCTCTTGACGCTAGGGAAAGAGACACCTGAGAGATGTGTAAGCACTTACCTTGAACATAAACATAAATGGTTGTAGCTGCCTGGTTGTCTGTGTAAAGGCATTTGTAGTCCCCTGTGTCATTGCCAGTGACTTTGCTCAGAGTAAGTGTCTTGCAGTAGGGGCCATCACTGCAGTCTGTCACAGAGATACGCCTCTCAGCATTGCTCTGCTTGCTTGGCCACAACCACTCCAGTGGTCTCTGACCGCTGGGAAAGCAAATGTTAGAGGAGCAGACACTGTGATATGAACCTCAGCCCCACCAGCCTCTGCGGCCATGGACAGGGATGGGCATCGCCCTGTCAGAGAGACAGCGGCAAACCATGCAGGACAAACTCACACACACTGCCTACTGGTAACAGCTACAAGGAAGCTACCTGAGATTTACATTCTGCTGAATCCAAGTGACAAAGTACCCAAAAGAGAGCTTTCAGAGTATGGCTGACCAGCAGGATCCACAAGGACACAAGCGATGCTTCCTCCTCCCAGCTGCCTTACACTCCCCCCAGCTCTCTCCTACTCCTACCCTCCCACATAATTTCTAAAACTTGTCAGGGAAAAGTGAAGCAGAAGGCACAAAGGGAGTGGAGAGAAAACAGGAGGTATGACAGGAGAGAGATCACATCATGTGTGGTTCCGCACAAAAGCTCACTACGTAAATTACCAATACTGGCTTGTCCTTACCTGCAAGTAATATTTAGTGTGTTGTTTGCCATTATTGTGAGGACATCTTTTTGGATGCTAAGCGTTGGCTGATCCAGAGAAATAAATAAACCTGCAAAAACATGTATGAAACCCCTCAAATAAACCAAATAAATAAAGCAAATGCTACTCAAGCAGAAAAGTATTATATACAGGAATAAGCAGCAGGTTTGAAGTGGACATTTTCACATCACCTATTTAGCAGAGAAGGGTAAATCACGATTTTTCACACATCCCAAAAAGTTCAAAAATTCTGTCATAACAGGAAGCAAAGGCAGATGGTCAGGAGCTAGCTGCAGAGCACTACAATTCAGCCAGCCAGGGTGGAGTTCCTGTTTTCTTGCATTGCCAACTTCAAGGTCTAACAAGAGGATGTGGGACATTGAAATGAAGTGAACCTTCATCTGATGATCTCACTCCCTTGGGGATTACGAACTTTTCTTATAATAAATTGAATACACTTATTTGGGACTACTGATCAATGAATTATGCAAAGAAACTATTTTACAGTTTATCACAAATTTGAGAACCCATGAACTTATTTTGTGCCATGACTTTCTAAGTTTATCTCTTTCCTCCTAAGCAGTTAGGCAAAACTCTGTTACTACCAGACTATCGGCACCACGGCTTCCATCGCACCCACCCGGAGCCACTGGTGCTTGTGATCTGGGTTGCCCGTGCTTGCTCTGAGGCACCAACCCAGCTTGTGCAACATTTGGGAGTACCACAGGGAGAGATTTTCAGTCCGCCCTAGCTGCTGCCATCACCTTCGGGGATCCCGCCTCACCGGCCCGAGCCGCAGCCCCGACCGTGACAGCTCGGCCGGCTTCGACGGGCAACAAGAAAGCGTGGCCAGACCGGGACATTCCCTATTTCGCTAGCATTTCCCGGTGCTTTAATCACTTGCATTCCGAGCAGGCTCCTCGCTGATGACAGGTTTCCCGCGTTTGGCTCCAGGGACATTTTGCTCTCGGAAACGACAGCTGATGCTGGAGCCAAGCGCGCAGGACACCGTGCCACGGCAGGCAGCCCTCTCCGATGGGCCAGCACCAGCCGGCCGGACAGGAGAGGCCAAGAGGACAGGACAGGAGGGGTCAGCAAGCCCGCAGCCACGGGCGTCCCGTCCCACCCGGGAGCTCGCACTGTCTCATCCGCTCAAGCATCCTCGACTAACCCATGGGAAAGCCGCACCCGCGCCCTTCGCGGCACCCGGGCATCCCCTCGCCCCCTCTCCTCGGGGTGCCGCGGGGCGGCCGGACCCCAGCGGCCCCCCGACAGACCGGACCGGGCCACGCGGGGTTCCCCGAGGGCTTACCGGGAGCCAGGCACATCAGGACCGCCAGCAGCCGCGCCGCGCCGAGCTCCATCCCGCGGCTGCCGGGGCTGCGGGGCGCGGGGCGAANGCCCCTGTTGTGCCCGGGGCGGGGCCCGCGGCCGAGCCCCCGCCCTCCCCAGCACGATCCCGCCCCGGCTCCAGGGCCCCCTGCGCACCCCGCCGGATTGCTCCCTTCGTACTGGCAGCGGGAGCTCTCACCTGCTCGACGGCAGGAGAGTCTCAGCAGTAAAATTCAGCGTCGTTTGTGATTCATTGTGATTTTTCGAGGTTTCTTTAAATCTCTCCAGCAGCAAAGATCCCAAAGGCCAGCCATATGACGTACTGTCACTAAGACACGGTGTCTGGCAGCATCAGTGCTGAGTTCACGACGTGGAGTCCCCTAACCATGTAGCAGGTACTCAACCACCATAACTGGGCACATCCCAGCTAATGGGATCCAACCAGTGCCTGCCAAGGCTGCCCTTCCCACGCGTCAGCATTCACATCCTGCTCTCTGTGGGATGCTCCCATGGCAATAGTCATTGCCCTCTCACACCAAGTGTTGGATTTTTTAAACAAAAATGGACTCCCCCAATCAGAATGATGCCTTTTAATCAAAACTATTAACTAGTGACTGTTAAAGAGAAGTTGTGAGGTAGTCCTTTGGGAAAGATAAACAGACGGTGGTCATTAATGTGTTATCCATACACACAATATAAAGCCTCTGGAGGAGACAGATCAGTAAAGAGAGGTATGAAGATAAACATGCAGATGATCAGGTGGACAGAAACACACAGCTGTGTATGTAACTATGCACGCATACACATGTGTGTGCCTCTACTCACTACCTTTTCATCTTTCCCTGCGAATCTGCATGGGAGATTGTCCACAAATGACTAAGTTAATGAAGCAGTGATTTTATTTTGCATGCAACGCAATTCCAGCTGTTTTACTATACTGGGGGAAGAGTGTAATTTCCTTTGAAATCACACCCCTGTTGCTCACAGAAAGATACAGGGAATGGGAGAAGCAAAAGTTTTCCTAGAGATCAAATAAAATCCATGAAAGGTCAAATAAGACTCATGTTATTCAAATGGCAGCAAGTCAGCACCATGCAAATAAAATCTGCATTGTTATTCTTATGAATACTGGCAGCCCTCATTAATACCCCACCTCCATCATACTGTGGGTCAGGTCATTGGTATTGCTGAGTGATTTGGGGAGCTCTGGCAGTGAGTTCAACTACTGACCTTGCTGAAATTAGGCTGCACGTAAGGTTTCTGTGCTAGTGACAGATACTTTGGGAAAACCAAAGGTACCTAATGCTAAAAAAGCTAGTTTTGGTAACTTTATTTGTGGTGATGCTGGTTTTGTAGGATTTGACTACAAAGAGAAAAAAATTTGATAAGGGTTGGATGACCTGCAAGTAGCCCCAAAACCTGCCTCAAAAGCAGTTTATGTAGTCAACAAAGAAAATTAAATTATAGGGGTAAGTTAAAAACTATTTACATGAAATTGTTACTGGATCCATAGAAAACAGTAAAATCATTGGCAACTCACTTTAATGCTTTCTGTATTCCTATGTGAGCTTCCAAAATGCAGTCCCAATATTAACAAGTAACTTTTCTAAAATGTAGTCAGATGATGTGCAGCTACAGTTTACTGCAATACCACTTGGGCTCTGTTTTCATGAACAGTCATTGCTATTAAGTGAGTGGTTTGGAAGGCTGCTTTCATTGTTGAAAATTATTGTGGTGCCTGAGCTTTATGGAAACAAACACCTACTGTTTGCCCTAAGCATCTAAGCCAAGATAGATGAATGCTAGCCCTCTAGAGGCCCTTTGGCATTTGCCATGTCCCCTGCCTCCTTCTCCCCTGCAGCATCCTGCAGAAGGGAAGTAAAGAGAGGGGCTGACCCTTTAAACACACAAACCTGGTGAGTGCATACATCGAACTGAGCAGCTGGCAGCAAGGGGCTTGCACGTTGTGACTGTAGTTCAACCACAGGGAGCTCTACATTTCAAAAGCACAAATTGTTTTTTATCTCCCTGAGTGATCCTAGTGAGATCTCGGTTTTTACACTTCCTAAATGGGATACAATCCTTCAGCACTTTGCCTGGCTGTCAGTATAATCTTGGTAACTAGAATAATTCTGCAGGAACTGCTGCTTCAGTACATGAACTGCCATCCCTGTAGTACCAGGGACATTTGTGATATCAATGAAAACAAGAAGGCAACTTCTTTGAATTGGGCCCTAACCCTGTAAACATTTAAGCACAAAAGTAGCTTTATTCTGAAGAGTCATTCAACAGATACAGGACCTTTCCTCTGATTCAAATTACTTATATGGTGTTGGTGAAACTAATCCTCTAGGAAGACCAAATAAAAACTAGAT
Source organism: Pycnonotus jocosus (assembly GCA_013400435.1). NCBI lineage: Eukaryota > Metazoa > Chordata > Aves > Passeriformes > Pycnonotidae > Pycnonotus > Pycnonotus jocosus. The sequence goes on from VWYP01010662.1 coordinate 476,651, forward strand.
CCAAGTATAATTGAAAATGGTAGATGTTTGGGGAAAGTGAGAATTGGAAAAGATGTGAGGTGACTTTACCAACACATGATGTATGATGCCATATGTACTTTGCTAAACTGATTTTTTCTCTTTTGAGCTACAGTCACACTTTCACAAGTGGGTTTTCATTGGAAGATGACGGGGAATCCCTGAGAGAAAAATCAACCGGAGCACAGAAGAAAGACTGTCATCTAAAATCCAAGTGAAAGATTCGTGTAAATATATTACTGCTGTGATAGCTATGAGACACAGATGTCTGGCTACAAAATCAAACCCCAGTGGTTTAAGGGATGGCAGTTTTCTCATCCGGCCTTTTAGGCTGTGAGCTCTGCACAGCCTTTGTATCATCCTTCAGATTTGTAGAGTATCTAGCGTAGTCCAGAGTGCCCCAGAGACTATCAGTGCTGAACCACAGGGATCTAGTGAGACAAGCCAAACATACTAACATAGTTCAGTGAGTACAGGATGGTATTTCCTCCCTCTCCAGGGACAGTGTGAATGTGGAAAACTTCCTGGGATCTAAATCCAGTCTGCAATGGCTTCTAAAGATACTCTACCGTCTGTCTCAGCATTCTCACCAGCCTCGAATAACAGGTAAACCCATCTTTTTGAATCTGTCTTACTTCTACAAAGTGCCTCTGCCTTGGCCAGACCATAACAGTGAAGAAACATGGGGCTAGAAGGAGCTCCGTGAAACTTCAGCTGTGCTGGAACACTGAGCAGATCTCATCTCAGCATGAGACCAGACCTGGGGAGTTGTGGAAGAACTGGTGGCTGATAGACAGAATGCAGTCAAACCCTGTGCATCACTCCATGCTTCATTAGATCAACTCCCAGTTCACTCAGCATCCCCCAGAGCCCCCGGGAGAGCAGCTTCCATTCTGGAATCAGTGTGTTCCCAGTGCCTGGGCTCATCTTCCCCTTTCCCTGCCGCCTCTTTCTGCCGCAGCCTGCCCGCAGGGGCAGCTCCGTGTCCATGAGCGATCCCTGGGAATGGTCTGTGCGGTGGGAGGGGGCACCCAGCCCTGCCTTGGCCGAACAGGGCCGGCGAGCCTTTGTTTGTGCATCTGCTCCTCTGATCGCCAAAAGCTCATTAAAAACAAGACACAAAGAAGCAGCAGAGGAACCGGACAAGCCCCCCCTCCCGTCTCCTCCCCGAGCTGTCACGACTCCCCCAGGCTCCCTGGCTCTGTCAGGGCTCCCCGGGCAGCCCTGCCGAGGAGTCCGACTGGAGGCCGGAGCAGCAGCGGCCAAGCGGCCCTTTGTTTGCTAAATTATTCAAATAACAACCTGGAGGAGATAAGGGCTGGCCCTGGCAACACTGATTATGTGCTTTCCTGCTCCTGCAGCTCAACAAGTTTACAAGGGGTCAGCATCCCACGCAGAATACATCTGGAATGCGGCAGCCAGCAGCTGTACCCCCTCCCGGTCACACCTCTGTGCCTCAGCCACGGCACCTCAGCCTCTAATGCAGGACTGGATGCTCCCTTCTGCTCCGTCTGCATTGCAGACTGCACCACTGCAGCAGCCTGCAGCCTTGGCCCTGGTGTGGCTCTCCTCAGGCATGCATCCCCAGCACACTGATTAACTTCGGCGAGGCAGACATGGAAGTACATGCAGGATGCTCCTTCGAGAAACTGAGATGGTGTTCATGTAAATGGCATACAAGACCAGAAACACATTTACCACAACATACACTTCGTGTGTAGACCCCACAAAACATGTTGGTTTGTCAGGAGCATTGCAAAGCACAAAATCTAACCTTCCAGCTAGAAATTAAATATTTGTCTCATGTGAGAACAGATGTGGAAGTAGGAATGAGATGGCATAAACCCACTAATTTTCAGAAAGTTGCCTAAAGGTAGAGGTTTGAATGCTTCTATTTTCAGAGTATACAAAAAACATTGATACCTTTGCTGGAATCTAGGGATATGTGCTCTGTGTTTGGCTTTGTCCATCTATGAACAGGAGGGGTGAGTTCAGTGTGCATGGACACCCCCAAAGCAGCTTTATTCTAGCTTGGCTGGCTGCTGATGGTAACAAAACTGGAGGAGCAGGTTCATTGCTGTCAAACCCCAAACTAGCCTAAAGTGTCTTGGATTTGTCTCTAAGCATGTAATTATGGTTTGAAGCATGTGGAATTTTCGGGAAACACCTTTTAAAATTCATTTTATTTTATTGTCTTTTTACTTGTCCCTGTTGTGTCCTAAACCCCTGCATAATTACTCCTGCCAGGACAACAGTGTACTACAGACCCTTCAAGGAGTTGTTCCTTTTTTTACTCTATCTAGATGGTTTCTTACCCTATCTAGTTGTTTTTCCCACCAAACTATTTGTGAGGCAAGAGCTCCATGGAGAAGGGACAGATGCCTTTGTTGTTTATGTGACTGAAGTCTATGGATTCTCTGTTGCTCGCAGCAGGAAGCAGATCTGAAGCATCACTTTCTGAGCAGGAAGCAGAGGGTGTCTGGGGCCCCTGGTCAGTTTGGCTAATGGATGGGCAACTGGTGACAGGGACAAGCTACAGATTCTTACACAGAAGTGGCATGCAATATTTCTCCCCCGTTTGGGGGTTTTGGGGTTTTGTTTGGTTGTTTGTTTTTTCATTTTGGTTTTTTTTTTGGGGGGGGTTGTTTTGGGTTTTGTTTTTGTTTTTCCCTTGAATTTTCTTTTGCCTTTTTGGGGCTCAAAGTTGAAAGTCTCTGAAAAAAGTCTCAAAGCCTATGCTGACAAAACTGCTGGAGAAGGACAAAATCCTTTTTTTTCTGTTAGTTGTCTGGTGCAGCATGTTTTCACTGCATCCCCTCCATTGAAGAGATTTGCATTCACAAGAATATCCTCACCTCCATGCTGTAGGAATAGAAAGCAGCATCCTCAGGCACTTTGTCAAGTGGCTGTGTTTTTAGGTGAATTCCCTTAATATTCAATGAAGGAAAACAAGGGAGCAAGTATCACACTACTCACAGAGAAGGTCCTGGAGCAAAGACCTGGGTTCTGGACCATGTACCTGCAAATATGGAAGGAGTTTGATGTGGAACAGCACCATCAGGAAACCTGAAATGGCCACCTGTTATGGCATGGTGTCTGAGGCTTTCTAGTGACACAAAGCCAGGCCTCCCACAGCTGAATTTCCATGGTAGTAGAAGTCTAACTTTGGGAAACAGTCTGCCACAGATATATGGTACTGTTTTTTTATGAAATAAAGAAAAAACATTAATGTATCTGACAGGGAGCCAGCCCAATCCAACATATTCTTACAAGTCATCCTTGCACTAGGGGTACAAGCAATGCGCCCCAAATCCCACAGTGTTTGTGTGTCCCATACTGCATAAGGAAAAATCTGAAGGGTTTTGTGCTGTTTGTAGCATTTTTCTGCTATGGAGGTGCCTCGATGTCTGCTAAGGATTTTGTCATGTTGCAGCCTTTCACTGGTGAGAACTCTAATCAGATGTCTCTCCTACACCTTACCACTTCTTAAACGAAATAAATATGGACCTAATATCTTAGAGACATTTAATCACTGTGACCTTTGCTTGAAACTGGCAGAAGAGTTAAAAAACTACCAGTCGAGTAGCTAGAAAAGCAAACAGACAGACAGAAAATGTGATTAGTAAGTCCTATTTCCCTAGGGAACCAGCCTAAAATTTAGTGGTCACAACAACTGGAAAAAAACTGCCAGCACTCCATAGGACAGCATTAAGAGTTGAAACTGGAGGAAACTCAAAGGAGAGCAAAAGGTTGTCAGGAATTGTGAAAACTCACCCTACAAGGAAAGGCTGACAGGTCTGAGACTGTTCAATCTTGAAGAAGAGGAGACCAGACAGACAGGCATGATAACAACCTTCCAGTGGGGACAGGCTGGAGGTCCCTGATCAATTATCCTTATAGTCACCATAGGTAAAAGAGGAAATAATCAGTCTAATTTTCTGGACAGGAGAGTTATGTAAGATAATGGAGTACATTTTCTGATTTTCCTGGCAGTTAAGCACTGAATAAAATTGGAGAATCTGAAACTGACATCAGTTGAGGTATTTCAGATCAGGTCTGTCAGATCTTTGTAAGGGATGAAATTTAATTCTGATTTACAATAGAAGGCAATATTAGAGAGTCTTCTCAGGTTTATTCCAGTCACATGTAATCATAATTAATAGGAATACAATTTGTGGTTTTCCATTCTTTAACAAAACAGCCCAAAATTAAGTACTTCTTTATTGGGTCAAGTGTAATATTTCATCCAGCCTACAACATTTCAGCATTCCTTTTCATCTAGAAGAACTAATGTGGTCAGTTTGAGTGGTTACCTCTTCTACACCTTTTTCTTGGAAGGTATCTTGAGGTGGCTGGATTTCCTGCCATTTTTTGTGTGTTTGGCACCACAACTGAAAAAAATCCAAAACCACCCAACCTCCAAACCACCACTCAACCTCTAAACCATTATTCACATCACCCTACTTCCAGCTAGGAACTCCTGGGAGATGCCTGAGGGCAAAAATTGGTGAAGACTTCTGAAATGTGTCAACAATTGTGAAAGTTCAAGCAGAGTTTTATAGTGATGTTTCAAAACAACACCAAACAACTTTCCCAAATCAGAGCCAATGGCACAGAGAGTGACATCTCTTTCCCAACTACCGCTTGCTAGTACACTTAAACTGCATTTGGGAAAACTTCCAGATTGGTCATTCCAGGTAATTATTTTTCTTCCCAAATTTTTTCGCAGCCAGGTTAAGTAAATCGTAACTGTATTATGGGACATGATGTAGGGACTTTGGAACTCAAGGGACTTGGAGATCCACAAAAGACACAGCAAGAGCTCCTACAGATATAGGAGGGATCTCCATCATTCTACCATTCTTCAATAGACTTTTTCAGGTACTAGCACACCTGGCTCTCACAGTCTCTCTGAAGGACTATTTTTATCTCAACAGTGAGAAACCCATGTTTTTACAGTCAGAATTTACTTGCACAGCAGATATTTAAAAAGTGATTAAACCCTTTGAAGCTGTACTATGGGAGCTGAATTTTAACACCTGTGTCTCAAAAGCCTTTTCTTACAAAGTGTAAAATTTCATTACAACTAATTGTGTCTTTTCATGTTAGTATTTTTCTTTGTTTTACTTCATACCCATTTTCATGAGATAATGGCCATCATTTGTTCCAAAGAAAAGAACTGTTCCACTAAGGGTAAGTTCAGCTTCTGTTCAGGCTTCTCTTCCAGGACACAAATCAGTCAGGCTTGAAAAGGGACAGGGAGAATATCACAGCTTCTTAGCTGTTCAAAGTACTCTTTTTACAGGGATACAAATAATGTTTCAACAGTCTGGGGAAGCAGACTACGTCAATTCTCACAATCAAATTCTTTACCCCAAAGCCAGAAACCCTAATCCAAAGCTCTGTTTTCTATGTATTTTACCTTTGTGAACAAGTTGACTGATTGATTACACTATTTTTAATCATCTGACTATTTTCTCACATCTCTCATCCAAGAAGAAAAATCATAGCAAATATTGTACCACCTTCTCATTGTGGCACAATAATTCTTCTTCTTCTTTCTGCTGTGGCTGTAGCTAAATGAATCCTCTGAACATTTAGTAGCTGATGTGCGGCAATGTGGGACCAGAAGAAATGCATCAACAGGAAAGGAAAGGAAGTGACCAGGCACTGACTGTATTCTTCACTGGCTTTGTCTCATCAAAGGTTGTCACCAACCAAAGGTTAAAAAATACATTCCACATTGTTTTGTAGAGGGGGACGCCCAAATAAGCCATGCACAAAATTCATAGAATAATCGTTAAGGACAAAAGGAAATATTAGGACAGGTAGTCTGACCTTTGAAAACCACAGGCAGCGAAGGGAGTGCACTGGGATGCAATGCTTCATTATTGAAGTACAAATTCTACTAGAAGAGAAGAGGAATATTTACTAGAAGCTTGAGCCTGGCTGAAGCTAGAGCCAGACAATTAATAGCAGATGAAGGGCTCAGAGCCTGCATATTATTCAGGTGGATTTTAGGATCATATATAATAGCAACTTTAACACTGTGATGAGATTATTCTAAAAAGACAAACTGTATAATCATATATATGGAGGCTATAATATATGCATTTATATCTATACATGTATATATCTGTACTTTGTGAGAGGTCAGGAATATTTCCAGAATTCTACTAGCATTTATTAACTACACAGTAAACATAGCTGATGAGCATTTTGAAATTCTTTCATTTCACTGAATTGCTGATTCAGTGCTTGTAATACATTGCCAGTCCCACCCTTTCAGTTGTGGGAGTCACCAAGGTGACCCTTCCTTGTAACACTCCTAGCAAGCAATGAGGACAATATTTTCCTCCTGCCCAGACTCAAAAGGAGCTGATTAAAGCTGTCAATGCCAAGGAAACAATAAGGAAAGCACTGAACCTTGGGAGGGGCTGAAGGGTTTCCTAGAGAACCATCCTGCAGCTGAGGGAGCAGTCAGGGAAAGAGCCCAGCTGTGTTCCTTTCCACAGTCAGCATCACATTTTCCAGGCAAGCCCTGGATACAGAACACCACAGACTGGGAGAACTGATCCAGTGGGACTGCATGATGGAGGCTTCCAGACTGTCCTCTGGGGCATTGCTTTCTCTGCAGAGGTTGTAATTCAGTGGTAGCATTTTCAGCTGAGACCAGCAGTGAAATGCCAGGCAATGGAGAAGAGGTGAGATGGGAACTTTGAGTCCAAGAATGACATGGTACAAACTACACAGGTGCAGATAAGGATGCCAGATCTCCAGGCTTAAATAGGAAGGACTTTCTATCAGCGTTAGAAAAGAGAGATGAAAGCAACCATTTGGGTGAAAAGGGTGAAAACCTTATGAAAGTGACACGGACCTCAGTTTATCTGGTTTTGGACTTTTGTCCATAAAATGCCACAGGATGTGAGTCAGCAGGAATTCTCCACAAGCCTGAAATTAGACCTTTATTGCAGGAAATACTATGCCAACACTGAAGTGTTGGCACCACATATGACACACCTCCTTATTCTTTGACATCTGCAGACTGTCATGTGCCAAGAAAAAGGTAACTGAGCAGTTCAAGGAAGGAAGACATTGAGATCAGGGTCACTGATACTGCCAAGAAAGCTTATTTTATTTCAGACTTAGCAAGACCAGAATATTTGATTTATAAAGGGTGAGAATCTAAACATAAAATTAATTTCTAAATTCTTAAAAATCACAATTATTTTAACCCAAAAAAGATAGCAACAGGTGTCAGCAAAGGACAAATCCATCTAATGTCCACAGATGCATGAACACTCACCATGTAGAATAAGCTTCTGTCTCTTCATTCCTTTCCCTCTGCTTCACTTATAGTGTTATTTACTGTATTCACACAGTTTAACCGTGAATTTTCTATCCTCTTGTTATCATTTCAGTCACTAGATTTTGTGCGTGTGTGTGTGTGAACCTGTGAAAATATTTTGATTGAACTGGTGCAAAAATATTTCAGGCAAATCCAAGGTATGGATGTCAAAACATGCTAGGAGAATAACACACTTACTGGTTTATAATAACATTATCCAGTTATTAAAGGAAGCAAGTGGGAAAATACAGGTATATGATTTCTAGCTAGTAGAAAAAAAAAAGAAGAGAAAAAGGCAGATCCTGAATAAAAGTTGTTAAATGACTTTGAATATTGCTTCCTTTCCTTAATCCATCTGGCCTACAAGGCATGGCCCCAGCTGGCCAGGAGAACACACATAAGTAGGCAGCTTTACCACCCTTGCCCGGGGCAGTCAGCGAAAGTCACTTTCCGTATCCAGCCTTCCTCTTGGATACGCATGTCATCAGGAAAACGAAGCCCAGGCTCCCTACTTTCTCTTCCGGCCCTGTAGCTCCACATGTTTCCTGACCCTTGGCTCCTGTGCTGGGAGGGCTTGCCACCTGCACGCCGGCTCTGCTAGCACAACCACATCCTGTACCTTCCCGTGGCCAGGGCCCGTCATTCTCACCAGCCCACAGCAGAGCTGTGTGAGTTCAAACTGCCCTCGTGGATGAAAACAAACCATGTTTCCATTGCAGGCTGCAGCAGCCAGAGCTGAGCAGTCAAAAAGGAGCCAAAGACCATGTAGCATTAGGCTGGTTGCCTCTTTGGGTAGGATGATGAATGCCTCCTGGGGGTGGGGACCTGGGCGTTTGCAAGATGACATACAAAGGTTACAGTGGGTGTGAAAAAGATGAGCTCTGTTTCTCCAAATATGCCTGTCCTCTTCTTCCAAGGGAGATGCTGCTATGAGTGACAGGGGAAAAAAAAGTCATTTGCACTTTCTCCTACATTCCCAATCCCATTTCTGCCCCCCACCCCCCTTCCATTTTTTTTCTCTGGTAATTTTCCCAGGATAAGAATCTCTCCATATGAGGTGCTGTTTCTGAGGAAACAAGAGAATAGCCACATCTGGAGAGTGAGCAGGAGACATCGTCAAGGAGGTAACTTAATTGAGAAAAAAACAAGCCTGAAAAGGCAGAGCCAGGAGGAGAAATCTATCTGTCTCCATGGATAGGTTGGAAGGTTCAGGCATGGAAGATAAAAATTGTCCTCATTCCAGTTAGAGTTCACCATGGAATTTTTCTTACCTTTATTGATCCACCTACCCAGATGGCTGCTATTCTGGTGCTACAGCAAATGAAGGTCCTGCCCACTTGCAGTTACCAGGTTGTACCTTTGAAGGACAGTGACTGAGCAGTGGAAGCAGGTCCTCCCGCATGAGTCCCCAGTGCTGTGTTCTCCAAGAGGAGAAGGCAGGCCAGGGAGTAGCACAACACTCTCTGGCTCTGTGGTCACTTTGGAAAGCCATGGAACCCCGGAACATGCAAGAAAGGCTGCAACAAAATCCAGTCTTAATGTTCAAATGTACTTCAGGTGCCAAATGCCAAAGTGCCTTCCATTTATTAATTGCAAATTGCTGAAAATGAAAGGCCAGTGCCTTCCAAAAAGAAACCACAGTGTTTCCAAAGGAAGTCCAGTTCTGACCTCCTGTGCAGTGATGCAAACTAGAAAGCTCTGCATGAACATCCTTCACTGGTTAATGTAAGGTATCTAAAATGCCACTTAAAACTAACTTGCCCTGAGAGTGCCAAAAGACAGAGAGAAAAATCCCCAGCATTTCTGATAGGATTATTCAACTTAATAATCCTTTTGAGAGTAACTCAAATTCAATAACCCTTAATTTCTCTGAAGCTGATAATGACTTCAGCTCAGTGTGATGAAAGAATAAATGACAAGTAGTTCTTCATCTGAAATATGATCTTCTGATTGCAGTGTAAAGAATCCTCACACAGGACCATAACTTCCACCAGTGAGTAAAAAATAATTTTACCCATGAGCTGATATCAGATCTATTTTCTTAAAAACAATGGTCAGTGTTCCCTGTGAGAAAGAATCTACATGAAGAAGATCATTGCCTTTCATTCATCAGGAAGTGTTTGCATAGCCTGTAGAAATCTATTGATTTTATAAAAAAAACCACAACTGCAAAACTTGGGGCGGGAACACATCTTTGGAGTTCAGCTACAATTGGTTTGAGTAAATGGTAAGGCTACTTCCACCAGTAAAGTTAATCTAGATTTCTTCAGTAGGAACAGCTTAGATTTAATTCTTAATGGTTGGATTTTACCAATTATCTACCTGAAGTCATTACTTTAAAAACTGTAATAGAGAAAGATATAATCCTCTACTGTGAGTGTGGTGGGGCTTTTGATGCAGTAGGAACAGAGACATCATTTTCTTCAAAATGAACATCAACACAGAGTGATAGACAATGAATTCCAATACAGGGAAAAACTTGTGTCAAATTTTGGAGGTGATATTTGGGAAAGCCTTAACCTGGATGATATTTTCTTTGGGAGGTGACACAACAACAAATCTCCACACTTCATCCATCACACTGAAGGGTTTGTACATTGTCCTCTTCCAGAGGTGAATGAAACTGCCCCTTATCTTTGGATCAACTTTAGTAATAGCTGTATAGCACTTTGGAATTGCAGCCTTTATACCCTGGAGGACTTGTAATGGACTGGATAAAGAAGACCTTCCATTTGATGTCAAATGCCAGGAAAGGCTCTGCAAAATGAATTTTTATGAAGGCTGGAAGTGTCTGGGTTTTGTATGTTTAATGGTAGAAAAATGCTCTAGTTGTGAGAAAGGCTGTTATAATGGGAAAATAACACAGTATCTGAAGAGACAATTTTCTGAACATGTAAGTGAGTCAAGAGCTCTCACCCAGTTGATAAAGGTCTTATAAGCACAGAATTTTTCCTTCTATGAAATACTTCTCAAAATGACCATGGTCAATCCAGAGGTCACAGTCTGTAAATTGTTAGGTTTTTCTTTGGTTTTGTTAGAGCCTGACAGTCTTAATCCAGTGTTAGCAACTATAGTTTTGAGTTACCATTAACAAGAAAGGGTGGAAAACTCAAGCTACTCTTTCTTGGCTGTGCAAGTTCACTACTGTGTTGTATAATAAATGGGCTACTATGGTGGGCTTTTCTAAAATAAAGGCCCTATAGTCGTATGATAGCCCAGTGAAGCCAGCACAGGAACAGAGGCCACCCTGCCTAGTTTCTGAATCACAGTGGAGGAGAGGGAGCTGCTGCAGCCAGCATCCCTCTGGCTGTGGAGGCAGCACAGCAAGCAGATACAATTTCTGGGGCTAGACTGGAGTGGTTGATCAATGGGAATACTTTTAAATCTTTGGATGGAGAGTCCATGTAAAACCTGTTTGAGGTGAAAAAGTCCTTTTTGTGCTCCTGGTCCTTTGATGCACGAAGGATTTAAAGACCAGCAGTGTATTTATTTTACAACACATTCAGCATGTATACTTCTGAATGATAAGATGGTTTATCTGTTGTTTGCTTAATCTTTTCCTGTCATTCATGGAGATTAAGCACCATTTTCATTGTAAACATTCTCTCTGCTCCCCTCATAATTCCCTAAGGATGCACTACTTCAGATATCCTTTCACATAATGAACAGGCAAGGACTAATAAATATTCCACACACAAAAGGAATCTTGTAGCCAAAGGCTCTAATAGCCCCCTTCATTATGGGGGATATTTCCATCTGATTTTTACTCCTTGAATCTTTTCTTATAACTCAGAGACAAATATAGATTTCCAGTGAAAGTGGCAAGCACACCCAGAGCTAGATAAAATAAAATGATGGAAAATTAACTGTCAGGAAGCAGAACACTTTTTTTGTGTGCCCATCCCACTTCCTATAAAGCAGAGGCTGTTCTATATCCCAGCCCAATGGAAGTTTACTATACATTTTTCCACTGTCATCTAAAGCACACTGTGCTTTTAAGACTAAAGATTATGTAAGGGGAAATTGAAAATATAGTACATGGTGAAATTTCTGTACTTATCAAATCTGAGGAAAAAAAAAGGCAAAAAAAGAAAAATACCAGAAGGCTCATATAGTTTTCCCTCAGCTGGTTTTTAAGTAAGAGTTGCCATTCTATTCCATTTCTAGCCATCAGAGAGTAATTAATTAGTAAGGCATAAAGCATTTCATTTCAATGGTTCTGATAAATTCCCAATGCTGAGTCTGGGCAGAAATCATGCCATCTCTGGTGTTCCTTCACTTTGTTTACTGCCCAAGTACTCACTCTCTGAGAAAAAAACAACCCAAACAACAAAACAGTAGAGAAAGCTCTGTGTGTCTAAACATCTAATTCCCTTTTACCAAGAATCAGAAACTTTAACTGGGGGAAGTAAGTCCACAGACCCCAAATTTTATGTGTAGTTCCTTGTTTCAAAAGAAATGTAAATGGTTAAGAAAACAGAAATTGTGGGTTTTCTTTGAAAACATTCTGATTCATGAGCTGGAAGAACTTGTGATGATTTCTGTCACCCATTTCTCAGAAGACGTTACTTTTGCTGTAGGACATCTCATTGGCTTCTGCAAATCCATGGGGTTTATCCAGCAAAATCTCAGAATGAGTGCCTATTTTGCAAAAAGATTATAATATGGAATGGCTCAGTAAGGGCATTATCCTTTAGGAAGGAAGAAGATTGAAGAGATAGAGACCTGGGCACCTAAATCCATCACATCTGCCTAGGCATGTATCCTGCTTCTGAGGTCTTCCACAACAGGGACGTAGATGGTCATGTAACAGCCTATGGTACCTGCATCCAGACACCTCTAAATGAAGGTGATGATGGAGCATCACTGAACACAGAAGTGGCTGTGGAGCTCCCCCTTCCACTTTCTTACCAAATCATGCCTACCATTTGCTAACAAAAAATACTCAGCAATCTGTCACTGCCAACATGGGCACAAGACCTGTGTTCACTCAGAGGTGTGCTGTTGATGCCATGGCTTCATCCCTGCTCTTCCTTTCATGTGGCAAGTGCCACTGTGCTCCCTGCCATGGTAAATGAAACTCTCTTCTGGCAGCTAAACAGATTTTTGACCACGTAGTTGTACCAATAGCCAAAGCTGCTGGATGGTCAGCTTTCAAAATCTTGAGCTTGAACCATTCACCATGACACACATGTACTGATATTAGTGAAAAACTTTGGTTCAGGACTTGTGTTTCACCAGTAGTATTCATCTCAACCAGAGACAGAAAATTTAACCTGTATTACCCATAAACACAACAGGTTCAAGTCCTGATGATGTGCTTTATATGTGGGCTGAGATGAGACTACTTCTGAGAAGGATGGTCCCAGCCTCTTCCCCAGACATCCCTGTGGCTTTCTTAGGGCCAGCATTAGTGCTACTTCCCACCCTCAACAGAGTATTGTTTTAGGGCTAATCTGAATATTCCTGGCCAGTTGGTGCCTCAGACATGGCATCTGAAAATTAAGGTGAATATTTCACTTTTTCCAGCCTGATCCAGGGGCACTGGAAGGGATCCCATGCTACACCTCCAGGCATAAGTTGTCACTTCCTTCATTGACATAATCATAGAGTTACAGTGAGTTGGTCAATTGAGTTCATCTGGCAGAAGACAGACCCAATTCCAAGAAACAGCTTTCCATCAGCTCAAATCAACAGACCAACACAACCCATAACCATGCAATTATTAGGGACTAGGGAACTTATGATAAAAGCTGGAAAGCACAGATCAACTCCTTGTTGGCAATGAGCAGCCAGGTCTGGTTTGGTAAATCATGAAATTGCACCAGAATGCTGCTGCCTCAACTGAGTCTAGTGGATTGTGTCCTCTGCAAAGCTTCCTGTTTTCCAAAAATCATCCTCAGAACTGGCATAAGCAGCAGTGTCAGTTGCCTTTGCAGACTGAATCACATTCATGATTCCCTCTTTGTACTCTCCTGTTCTTTCCTGAGGGCACAAAGTCTGGAGGATTGCTCTGCAGTTTTCACCAACCTTAACTTAAAACAAATTTTGCTTTTCTTTCTCCCTTTTGTAAGTTGCTGATTCAAAAACCTCAGACCTCTTATAAAACAGAGTCATGATTTGATACAATCACATTTCAAGACTATTTCGAGTTTTGACTGCTTGTGAGCACTTTGCTGCAGTGACCTTGCTCAGAATGCCAGTAGGCTTTCAAACAGAGAGAAAACCTTTCCAGCAAGCTCTCAGAGAGGTGCAGGCATGGCAAGAGCAGATGGGGGAAGAAACAGCTCTGGGGCTCTGGCCTGTGTGATAGAAATGAAAAACATCAGCAAATTTGTAAGAGCTGACTGAGGCCTTTTTCAAAGAAGCACAACAGCTGCAGGGCTGACTTTGAGGCTGTCATCCTGTGCTGTGCAGTGCACTTTGACCACACTCTCACAAACACCATCTTCCAGTTACAGGCTGGCTCGGTCACTTTGCTGCAGAAAATGTAGGGTGAAATGATACACCAGCACTGCAAGACATACAGCAGTGAGCAACAAGCAGATCCACAGTAAAAGTAGTAACAGTGAGAATGTTCATAATTAATAAAAACAACAGCATCACAGCTCAGGAGAAGAGGTGGGAAGAGTCATAAAATTTAACAAGGTTCATTGACAAAATGCTATTTTTCAATATCCAACTTTCTTTGCTGAAGAAGGTAATTTGATTTGGACATCGCCTCTAACAACACCTGTGATTTGACCTCACATAGGTCCCGCTGCTTATGGGTTTTTTTGTTCAGTTCAGCCTTGCTACTCCTCAAGAGGTTTCAGCTTGTATCCTCAGTTTTAAGCATATATGTATCTCCCATGGCTTTCACAAACAGGAGAGTGTTTTGAGGCTGACATGCACTATGCTGACATGCACTGTGGAACTGCAGCTTGGACACTCATCTGCAGCACATCGTGAGATCAAGCCTTGCATGATTTAAAGCTGCCATTCAACATGTTGTCCTTTAATATGGTCTCACTGGACTCGAGGAGCTGACCCTAGGCAGTGTGTTATTTGGATTTGCAGTGAGAGCAGGAATATGTCTTAAGGAATGAGTAATTTTGCTGTGTGCTGCAATTTCCACCACAGTGCTTTACTTCAAGTGCTGCTTCTTGCCTCAGGGAATATTTTCCCACTCTCTGGTGTTTATAATAATGAGAAGGCTGGTCTTGATTTGGAAAGAGCAATGTGCACAGATAAGATAAAATTGCTGCTGAGGAACTAAGAGCAGTCTTGTCTTTGCATTACCGTTTCCCAAAGGCCAGCCTCTCATACCCAGCCTCCCTCTATCTCAGGAGCCAGCAGCAGAGCCCAGTGCTGTATATGCGGTTCAGTCACTTTCCCAGACATCAGGAAATGAACGTTTTGACAACTTAGCCAAAATAACAAAATAGCTAAAGTTACCAGGAGAGCAGCTGTGAGGACTTATGTCTCACATGGGGCTTACCGACAACTGTTATTGCATGCTGAGGTGGAAGGATGGAATACTGAACTCCCTCCTAATTTTACATATTTATTAATAGAAATAGCTCTTGTAGTAGGGGATAAGCTCACACTCAGAGTTTGAGGTCTGAAGCCCTCTGAGTGCTTACAGAGAAAAGACACAGACAGTCTTTCTCCATTGCAACACTAGCATTTTCTGTTGTCATCCAGGTGAACACATTTGGAATGGGCAGAGGAAGTTTTGTTACAGTTTTAAGTCAGTCCTAAGTCTAAAGGCTTTAGCAACAGGTTTTTGTTTGCTGTTGGATTAGGTTTCTTTAGAACAGGGGACAAACAGGAAACAGAGATCTCTCCTGCACGAAGATGTGCTCCTGCTGAGCTGTTCCACCCCACTGCACCAGGCAGGAGCAGGGCAGTCCCTGTTCCCCACCTCCCTGTGGCAGCATGATGAATTATGAGGTCCCAAGGCTGCGGCTCAAAGGGCAGAGACCAGGAAAACCCTACATCCCTGTGAATAGGAGTGCAAAGCCTTTTGCTGGAGGGCTGGGAAAGTTCCTGTACATCAGGACTGTCTACACCAACACAGGACACCTGGCCTCCCAGACTTAGACAAAATGGGCCAACATGGTCTCTAACTACACCAGTAATCATAGCAGGGTTTGTGGCCATCCATGCTGCTGTAACTGAAAGCAGATCCATGAACCCGTGGCATCACCATGAGTGACTGCCATTCCCACATGGAATGGCTGGAGAATGAACCACTGGAGCAATGAGTTTTACCCAGGAGTAGAAATTTAAATTGCTGGAAAATTGTGCAAGTGTTTAGCCTAGAGCTCTGGAATTAGGAGGCACAGTGGCAGTTAGGGAGGACTCAGCATCCTGAGGCTGTATGATGGAAGTAGGATGCAAAATGCTCCATATTACCTCCAGATGAGCAGGTCTGCGTGCACTGCCACTGCAGAGGGCTTCTAGTGGGACTTGAGGCATTCTCATTCCCAGGTTGGTCCTGCCTAGCCTGGGTATTTCTGTACTGGGCTCCAGAGCACAGCATGCTCCTATAAGATTTTATGTCTATCATAAAAAAATCAAGACAGGTGCCTTCCTGACATAGTAAGTTTTACAAAAGGACAAGTTTTCACTCAAAATGGAGGAAAAGTGTAATGGGATAAAGCTGGAGCTGGTATAAACTGGTGTTATTTATTCAGAGTCACTTAAACCATCTCCATTTATACCAACTGATTTGGCCTTCGAGGTATGAGAGAAGAATTTAGAATTTAGCCAGTGGGCAGCTCAGTTAAAAGAGCTGACAAGTGGAAGGCAAAGCTGTTTATGGGATGGCCTTTATGAAATTCTCCCAACAGTTCTCAGACATTAATGAGAAACATATCATGAGGTGACAGGGTTGGCAACAGTTACACTTGGTCCTAGTTATGCTATAATGCAGAGAGCAGAAGCAAAGGCAGTGTTTGTGATGCTACAGGACTTTGTAAAGCAAGAAGCATTTATGAAAGGTATGGCTTGTTCATTCTAGACTTGCAGAAGCTCTCACTGAGGTTTTGTAACTATTTGGCATTGATAACCCTGGTCCTTTACGTGCCTTGTACCTTAGGCTTTTCATAATGCCACTGTCCTTAAGATAAACCACAGCCCCCTTCAGAACAGGTTGTTGCTCTGGTATTTTTTTCTGCCAGCTCCAGAAAAGAAAGTTGTATTTCACTGTATGAAGAAATAGCTGCTGTGTGGCATGATCCTGCACCAAGAGAAGAAAAGTCCCTGGAAAAGGTTTTCACAAATAGAGCGCTTTTATCACCACAGTGTGCACTTTCCTTTAACTTGGTATAAGGATGAAATTGTATCTCAAACATCTCAGAACTGCTCTGCTTAGAACCAACCAGGAGGGTGCTTGTCCCATACTGACTAGGGATGGAGATGGGGTGCAGTATTTTAGGAGTGATGGAGAAGGTGAAGAGACCTCAGGGCTGGGGGAGCACAGTCCCCCCAGAGCCACTGGGGTTTTGCTGCTGACCGGGAAACTGAGGCAGGGGTTGGCTGAGTAGCAGTAGAGGTGCCACAAGCATGGGGCCAGGTCAGGAGCAAGACCAGCACTGGCATCATTTTAAGGACCAAGAAGGGACACCCACTTTTCCTTGGTCATATAATCTTCATACAACTTTTATTGCTTTTTCTCTTACACATGCTCAAATTAACTTTGGCTTGGCTTCTGGGGAACTAATCTTGTCCTGAAAGTTAAGCACAGTATAAGAGTTTTCTTCTGGAGCAGACACAGTGTACAATGCCCCTGGCAGGATCAAGCATACACTACAAAGAATCTGCAGAATCCTTTTATACACTCAAGAATCTGCAGAAAGTAAATATGCCTTTTATGCACACATGAATTTCTACAGGAAACCTGATTCTAGGAGTTATATTAATTTAGCTAGGAGTGCAGAAATTTCTCATGTAGCCTAAAGCAAATAATCTCAAATGTCCAATATTAATTGCAAACTATTTGCAAATGGTCTGCAGCCAAAACTCATGTGCAGAAATGACATAGCTAAAAATTTATCACAAATAAATCTGTTTACCAGTCATTTCTCTGGGAAATAATGGGCCAAGTTCAACAAATCTTTCAAATAATTTCATACAACTTTATTTTCTAAACAAAGGTGCTTGCTGTCATGCTGAGAATGTCAGAGTAATGCCTAAACCAGGTGTGCAAGCAGGACTATAAGCAGAAGCACAGGCTGGGCCCAAAGGAGATCCTCAGGATGTGAGGAAAGATTTAATCATAATTAAAATCATCAAGAACTGAGAAAAGTCATACTGAGAAACCAAGACTTGGATGGCTGAAATAAATTTGGGGTTTCTTATTTTAACTACCCATCCTTTGTGGCACCAAAATATATTTTATTTAATTGATCTTGACTGGTGTAACTATATTTATTCTAATTAGGCTCTTACTCTAATGCACATTCTACTAATATCCTCTCCAACAGTGCACAAACACAGGTTTGTCCAAATTCACCCCTGGTTGCCCTTGAGAAACAGCAGTCACACTGCAGGGCCCATAGGTCCTTTCCTTCTTGTCTCAGCTGGATCCTCACTGAGAACCTCCTGTGGCCTTCAGACTTGCTTTATGCACTACAGACAGGATGCTGCTGTCTGTCCCACGGTAACAGCCCGTATCTGCTCCTGTCTGGAGAGGCCTTCAAGAGTCAGCTGGGGCCCACTGGGCATTTTACAGGATTATATTTTCTTCTTGTAGTTCTAGAGAAACTTGTACTCATTTTACTGGTGAAAGCAATTGATGCTTTTGCATGGCGCAGCTCATCTCTGGTAGGGCAACCATCACTGGGTCCCTGAAGCCTGGGATGAGGATGTCGCTGAGAGGATGCCATGAGGAGGTGAACTGATGGCCAAGGAAGGGTCTGGGTGAGCCAGAAAAGCCTTTTCTCCAGCAGTCCACACAGCCCATGCAGAAGGCAACAGTTGTTTTTCCTGAACATAATTTGGAATGCAGGTGTGATGCAGCTGCACGAGAGGCTTGGGCCATATGGAGGTACATTTTATTACCAAATAACCTTGACACACTTTACTGGTAATTACTGTCTGGCGTTGGCCTATTAGTCACTTTTCCCTTCTTGGAATATGGCAAGAAGTGTTAATGAAGAGGGTCTAATTTCTCCATCTTTCTCAGCAGCCATCCTAATTCCAGTGCATGCCCACTGGAGATGGCCTTGCTTACTGTCTGCCTATTGAGTGCCTGTTTAGTCATCACTTTGCTGATACTTACAGGAAAGAGCCATTGTTCCTGGGCTTCCTCGTCGATAGCACGAGTTCCTGAATTTCTACTTGTAAGTTAAAGAAAACAGCTCTGAAGAAAGCTTTGGTTTTGATTCATAACATTTTCATAACATTTTCTGACTATAATCTGCATGAATTGGTTTGATTTTTTAATTCACTGAAGCAGCAAGGGGGATTTAAGCAAACTTCTTGGGGCAAGATTATGGAGCAACTGACAAGAATTGAAATGCCAAAACAATAGCAACCAGCAAACCCATGTGACTGCCTGGAGGATCCTTGAGTTTTGAAAGCTGCTCAGCCCTGCAGTGCTGTTAGGAAGAGGAAAGCAAGGTTCTTGTCAAGGTGTATTTTCAATGTAGCCTGACAACTGATATTTGTCAGGATAGATCACAAGAAAGGAACATGGGCAAAAAGAAATAATTTTAATTAATTGAGTTGATAAGCATAATAGCTGCCTGGTTCAACATAATAAGGGACACAAATTATTCAGTCATTTGCCAGTACCCATCTGGTACATTTGACTGGTTTATAAGGTTAGTATTGCTGTTCAGCTAGGAAGGGAAAGAAATTACATCTTCTGGAAATTAAGAAGAAGAGAAACAAAGTATAGAAAATATAAAGCTGGGGAGAGATCAATGTATCTAAAAAAATCACTAGGAGAGATGAGAATCTGAAAGAGTTGTGTAAGAATGAGACTTTTTTAATAAAGCAGAGACCCATATGGGCACGTTGCTTTTTCTGTGGGCTGTGTCCTGAATATGCAGTAACCTTCTTTATCTAGCCAACATTGTAGGGAGATATGGAATTTACCTAGTTAAATGTGCTTAGATAATAAGAGTTTTTCATGTAAGTGCTGCTCTGTAATAGACATGGCCTTCACTGAGATAATGAATGATTTAGATAAAAGATGGGCATACCGTATTAACTTTGAAGATGTAATCTTCACTAGGAAATTCTGAAAACTGAAACTAAATTAGCATTCTAGTAATTGCACATGTCCAGGAACATTTCAGTAGATAAGTGCAACAACAGCAGCTGAAAGCTGTTAAACTCTTTGGCTGCTAAAAATGTGATCTACATGACATCTACATAAAATTACAGACTCATGTCACTCATGCCAAGTGAAGAAAAAAACCAAAAGCCGAAATATTGTAAAACATTTTGACATTGCTTTGGGTGTTTGCATTAGTAAAGGTTAGGAGTTAAGGCTTTTATAGACTCAAGTCGTGGTTCTGACGGTGTTTTCCTCCCAGACAGACACAATTACATCTGTGCAGCCCTGAGCACACCCAGATGAGTAGCACAGCATGGGCACAGTAAGGCTGGTACATGCAGCGTGATTTATCTGTAGGCGTGCAATAACCATTTTTCCTGACAGCTTCCAGCCGGCACTCCCAAGCCTCTGGAACAGTGGGACTGCAAAAATACAGGAAAAGACATATCCCGTGTGCTTGTCATGGTGCATGGGAACTGGCCAGGCAGTACAGGAAATCCTATGCAATATGAGCAGTGCAGCAACCCTGGCACTACCTTACGTGCCTTGGGAGCTTGTGTGTAGGGAAGGGGATGGCTGAACCTGGGCTGCAAACCCATGAGCTCATATTTTGGGGTAATACTGTCTCTGCCTCCTCGGGGTCCAGCTGCACCAGTGCTTAACCATCCTTCTCACGGAGCCAGCAGCTCATTCTGCTGCTCTCACTGACTCAAAGGAGGCTTAGAATTATCCCTGGAGCAGGGCCAGACTTCTCAGCACATTATGGGACAGAACTGTTGACAGACGATCTTAACTCTCTCGCTTGTGGGAAGTCTGTACACACTCTCAGTGGAGCTGAAGGACCAAGGTCTTGGCCTCACATTCTTGCTGAAAAGCCCATGGTGCTTTTCCTGAGAATTAAGATACCAGGATCATCAATCTGACTAGATCAGATGCTGATGCCAGTAAAACCCTCCTGCCCTATCCTCCCTAGGTATCTGTAAACATCTGTGGTGAACAAGTCTGCCATACCCCAGCCCCAAGCAGTGAGACTTTGAAACAGTTTGGTATTAATGTAATACTTTAATACTGAAAAGTATTAAAGAAAGGAAGGAAATACTCAGAGACTGATATTCCTAACTGCTGTTTGTGTTCACATGTTCTGTTTGTACAGAGACCAATTTGAGAGTTCAGCTGAGGCATTCACAAAAAGCAAGGTGTTTATGGGGTAGGATTATGCCAGCAAGCAAGCAGATGAGTAGAAAAATGAAACTGGAGTAATATTTCATTGGATTGCTTGGCACATTTTTCTTCTGCTACTAGTTTGGGCAGAATAATCTGGAAAGGATGTTCTGGTTAAGAAAGAAGACCAAAGGAAGGAAGACAAAATGCTTGGCCCCAACAGGACAGCAGACTTTTGTCTTGCTAACCTTTATAATACTGATGCTATAATGAGGTGGCAAGGCAGAAGTGCCATGTGAGGCAGCCCCTGACCACAACAACAACAAAAAGACAGTCTGAATTAGCAGTATGGAGCATGTTACATTTCCTGGGCATCTTCTTTTCTTTATCTTACTCGAGTTTTTGATCTATGGATGAATGAGTCAGGAAGTGGCCTGAAAACACCCCTTTAGCCTCATGCATGGAAATTTTGTAATTACAGGCTACATCGACAGGCTCCCACTCCTGTCATGACACTTGGCATAGTTTATGTGGTTTAAACAAGAACTCACCTCCCCAAACCAGTGAAATAATGAGAAACAAAATGCACTCTCTTATCTTTTTGTCAAGTGAGGCAAATCTATTATCTGCCCAAGCCTGTCTGCCCCAGAGCAGCATTTTACAGGCTGATTAGTGTATAGCTTCCTGCAGTAAACTGCCTGCAGAGACCAGAACACATGAGGGGAAAGAGAAATTCAGGGATGAGATTTAAGCTGCAGCCTTTGTTTTTGTTGCCTATTCTGTATGTCAATACATATTTAACAGATAATTCACGGATATTATATCTTGCACATACAAACAAGTATGCAGGCACAAAGTAGCCTACATCAACTCCAGGAGTCACTGCTGACTCTGAAACCAGAACAGTGTTAAATCAGGAAGGAGTGAACCATCTGGCTTTGGAAGAAGGCACCCCTGGAGCAGGCTGGTAATAATGCCAGACAAGTTTGTAGGACAATGCTGGAGTTCTGTAGAGCCAAGGCCTTCAGATTTGAAAAGACCCAGGGTCAATGCAGTTGAAAAGAGTTTCTGCCACACTAAAAACTAATAGATCTTTATATTTTATATTCTTGGAAAGTAATTATGCCATGTTGAATTTGTAAAGGATTTCCTTGCATAATCTTGTTATTCAGTTAGAGATGCCTGTTAAAAATGGCTAATTGTATAGATACAACCAGATAAATGTATTTGTGACAACAGGAAGAACCAACTGCTCGTTAGGTGTCTAATTTGTATGGCAAAGTAGCGATATGACAGTAAATTTCCTACACCTCCAAACTGCTAATGCTTTATTGCATTGTGCAAAGCAGGACAAAGCTGGAAAGTGACCAGGATCTTTTGGGTTTAGTGACTAAGAATTTTTGAAGGACTTGGAATCAGTATTTTCTGTCTGAGTGTATGACTGTATGGAGTCCATAAGCACTGTAGGAGAAGAACTGATACAAATGATAAGCAAGAAAGTGGCATCATTCCTAAAAAAGCTTTCTGAAGATGTCTCAGCAATGGAAAGAGGTGACTTGAAGGCTGACTGTGAGCTTGCAGCACATCTCTTTGCGTGAGCCAATGCACAGCCCACTCGAATCACCTCTGGTTCTGCGGAGGCAGCTGCACTGCAGGGTTAGCAGGAGGAGTTTCTCTTCACTGAAACCAGAAAGATAATCAGCTTTAGATGCCAGATGTGATTTGGTTAGGTGCATTGATCTTGATTTGGAGATACACTTCAAATGAGCCTTTGTAATAGAATTTAAAGAGCCCAGAACCCTGCTGCCTTTTATTTATTTGTTATTAGCAACATTATACAGTTTATTTAATTAGATGTAAATATTTATTCCAGGTAAATGGAATAACCTTGGAAAACCATGATAATGATACTGTGTGCATTAACTCTGTCCATTGTGCAAATCTGATTTACTTCAAATATTTCTGTATCATCTTTGCTGATATTGTCACAAAAATTAACTGCTTTGGTTTTCTGGATGAAGGTGAGTTAACATAACTCCCACTATCCAGCTAAATCCAGTGGGCTACCAGGATCATAGACAAGACAGCTCGGGTGCAGACCCTGATCTCTCAGCTCCCTGGGAGGTAAATTAAAAAAGAGCAGAAAGATAATGGGAAAGATAAAATTGCACAAACCTTCTGCCTCGCCCTCTCAAGAAGCCTTAACATCCATTGTACTTGAGCTAGTCAGGCATGCAAACCTTTCACACATACAGAAAATAATTATAGCCCATACAATCAGCTGTTGTGAGGAAGAGAAGCTGTCCTAGATCAACTATTCCAGTTTTTTTCACAAGGAAGAACTATTGCAGATATTGCAGCTCTGGCAGGTAGCTGAACTGGGCATTACCTTCATGTTCAGTCATTTGACACCAGTCTTAAATTGCCATCAGTATTTTTCACAAAGAGCAAGCATTTTTTAGGCATATAATTTTCACCAGTAGATTTTCCAAATCCAGAAAATTCTCTAGACATTAACGTATTGACAGAACCATACTGAGGGGATTTGAACACTCCTAAGCAAGAAAGCAAATTTAACTTTAAAAGGTATTGACCTACCTCACCAGAGGACTGTGTTCTCTCCCCTGTCAGCTCCAAACATCACCCTGCAGAGGCATAGCATGAGTGTCAGCAGCTCCGGCAGAGCAGCCAGCATGCTGCTGTCTCTCAGATAACCTGCCCTGGTTGGCCCTCACTCATCTTTAACCAGAGAGAGCAGGTACAAGGAGAACAACACGTCCAAGGTTTTTTTCCTTTTCATTTCCCCAAAGCAGGGCAAGCTAGCTTCTACCAGGATGGGACACCATGAGCATCCAGGGCACAGGACTGCAGCCCAGGGATCTCACCTCCATCTGTGCTTGGACACACAGTCACTGCCCCACATTCCCTGGCTGCAAAACAGGAGCTGTGGTGCACACCCAGCTCTGTGAAAAAGGACCTTCAGATCTACACATCTGAATGGCAGCAGAAGTGCTGTGAGCTATTTAATAATAGTAACTTTTCTTACTTCAATATGAGATGGGACTTTTTAAAAAAAAATAACTGCTGAGCAAGTACAGAGGCTGATGAGTGAAATCACAAAGATCCCTTCAACATAGCAGAAATGAGAGCTGAATTATACACTTGGCACAGGAAAATGTTGGTGGCAGTACAAAAAGCACTCCAAAGAACACTTAAAAGGTGTCAGCTCAGAAGAGGATAAAAGCCCAATTTTATCAGGGCAGAGGGAAAAGAAGGAAGTGTAGAGAAGGGAACATGTGTGAGGAACATAAGGTGAGGACAAAATCCAGCCCAACAGAAGACTCATGAATCCCAATGAACAGAAAAGGGAAAACATCACTTTTTTATCCTCTCTCATATACGAAACAGAACAGGAAATAAGTTAAAAAATAGACACATCAGTTTTAAAACATGATTTCATTTGCAAATTCAATATATGACCTGAAACTGCATCTGTTGTTCCTTTTTTTTTCAATGGACTGAAGAAGTTATTGGTGATTTGACTGATAGTACAATGGAGATTTTCAGAAATGAAGAAAACCTTTCCCACTCATCATGCCTGCACTTGTTACAGTAGAGGACCAGAAAAAAGCATGTGGACAAAAGCTTGTCTGAAGCCATCAGAATGTGATCCTAAGAAACCATTTTTAGCAACGCTCTACTCAATTGGTTCCTACCCAATCATAAAGTTCCTTATTGCCTCCTTGTTCTGCACACAGCCAGTAAAGGATCAGGGACTTACAGCTCTTTGGGATACACCCCTGAATCACCTCCTGCTTCATAGAAAATACACATGTGTATGCTAAATGCATTTTTTTTTCAGTCGTATAATACAGAATCAGATCCCTCTCCAATCTAGTGAGTAGAAGAGAGTGATTTATTTCAAGTTGTACTTGAAAAAAATACCTCCATTTGCAAATTATCAGGGATTGCAAAAAGACAACTGATGGTAAGACTTTTCTTTCCTAGCTCCTCCTAAACTGAAACGGGGTGGCAGCAAAGCTAGAAAGAGTTCTCTCAATTCACAAAGCCTCTCTGTGTCTTAACTGCACCTCAGATTTAAGCATTTAAGTCATAGCATGGCATTGGGTGAGAGAAGACAGAAGCTCTGCTCAGTTAGATTCATTCATCACGGATCTGGTAAAATGAAGAGTCCATAGGAGATAAGTCAATTTATATTTGGCACATGAAAAAGGGCAGCACTCACTGTGATAAGTTGTAGTGGATAGTTATATTCTGAAATGAAGGTTTTAAGCCATTTTTATTTGGGGAACATTTTACAGACTTAACTAACTGGTTCAATGCTTACTATAGAGATCAAATGAACATATTTTTGTTTTGTGACCACTTGGTGCCAGAGCCCAGTGATGGGGGGTATCCCATGAGGGTCACTGAGCCCACACAGTAACTGAGGCTGTGGCAGACTCCACACCTCAGCACAGCGACCAGAAGCATTGAGTTTCAGATAGTGCTAGATGATGAATAACAAAAACAAACAACCCCCCCCCCAAAAAAAACAAAAAACCCCAACTCCTCAAAAAAAAAAAAAAAAAAAGAGGAGAGCTACAAAGTAAGGAGAAATCTTGTTTCCTCTGATACCTGTAGCTCTAACCCAGCATCTTCCTTCCTCATCTCCACATGCTGGCTGCCACCTCATGAGGCTCTACAAAGAAGTGTTTGCCTGCCAGCATTTTGCAGCTTGCAATATACAGTTTGATGTCAAATCCACGTTCAGAAATGCTGATTTTTTTCTACTCAGGTGCTTACATTGGCAACCAAGAAGGTTGCTCTTAAGTGATGTTGGCTCCTTAACAATACAGTTTAATCTGTGTAATACTCATTTTAATTATAAACTGACAATGTTACCCCAAGAAAATGTTTCAATCTCCTTTGGGATTTCTGCTCTTTTGCAGAAAGAATTTTCTGCTCTTTTTATGTAAACTGCACTTATGCTTGGATCTGGTGATGGGAAGTGTACAGGATCATTCTCTTTTTAAAACAAAACTAATTTAAGTCCAGCAGGAAGAGCTTAACTATGGAAGAGTCTATATTTAGATTATCTTCCTTTTGTGTACAGTTGAGTGTATTTCCAGATCCCTTGAGTGTCCGTCATGCTGTGGACAACTACAAAACATATTCCACCTTTGAAAGTCATTCCAAAAGCAGAAGGAAGACAAAAAAAGAGAGTAACTATCTGCAATGATCACAAAACTTAGGAAGAAGTCTCTTCCATCCTCAGAACACAAGTTTACCTTGTTTGACAGCACTGTTGTTGAATTACTTTCAATAATTTGTCATAAGTGTTAAAACTCACCCAATAAAAGCACAAAACCATTTAATAATTTAAGTTAGAAAGGATCTCTGGAGATCATCTTGTTCTCCACTTGGAGCAGCTACTGGATTAGATCAGGTTCTCAGAGCCATGTCTAGTCCAGCTTTTAATATCTCTGAGAACAGAAATTGCATTGCCTTTATGGACAACTAATTCAAGTGCCTGGTAATCCACATAGTGAAAAATTGAAAGATTCCTTGAAAAAAGTCTAACAAAGAAGGACTGATTAAAATATAAATAAACCATTTAATACTAAGAGGCTTTAACTCCTCAAGAATGTATCAATCCCAAAAGGTTTCAAATGGGAAATTCAGCTTTATCAGCAGCATAGAGTCATAATTTTTATAAATTAAAAAAAAAGTTAATTCAGCACATACTTATGTTTCTGTTCCTATTTATTGGTCTTTCTTTCGATCCACTCAAATACTTCTAGAGAACAAAATTTATGGTTTCCAGTAGTAACATTTTAGTCATTTTAGTAATATTTTAGTAATAATTTAATGGCCAAAAGCGCCATTAATACACATAAACTTCCATAACATCTCCCTCTCTTAAACAGAAGAGAGCTTTAGGATGTGATATTCCAGAAAAAAACCCAAACCAAATTTTTTTTTGCTAAACTGAAATTAGTTTGGCTTTAATTTCTGATTTTGATTCTAGTTTTTGTGGTTATAGTTTTTAGATGGATTTTCCTTATATTTGTTTTACAATATTTATCAGTGTTGTGTTGAATAATACAAACTATATTCACAGGTGTTACAAAAGACAGCAGAATAAATGGAATCTTTAGACATACTTCTTTCAGACTTTCAAAGCCTTTCAAAATCTATCAAGCAGAGAGAAAGATAATCAAAAAAACCTGTGAAAATGTGAAATTTGGAGGTAAAAACATAGTCACACACTGTATTTAGATGGATCATAAGTAGCCTCATATAGAAATTCAAACAATCTTACAGTGGAGGTGATGTAAAACATGAGGTCATATCCACTTCAAAATTACCTCACTGAGAGGTTAAACATAATTTTCACACAGTTCTATATTTGAACCAGTGTTCTATCACTATTTTAGAGTTATTTTTATCTGGACTCCCATAACACTCTGGTTTTCATATATCACAACACAAGTTTGACTGACCCACAAGCTGCTTACAGTTTTTGGACACTTGTAGAAAAGAACTAGCTGTTTCCTTTCCAAGAAGATGTGGATCATGGTACAGCTGAACAGGATCACAGAATCTTATCTCCATTGTTATGACAAAATAAACAGTCATTACTAGCTGTAAAGAAAATAAGCTCTTCTGTAAGCACAGCAGATCCCTAGTCTACCAGTTCACAAATACAAAAACAATGCTTTATGAAGGAAAAGTGTCATGAAAACCATTAATTGGTTGATCATTAATTGGTGAGGAAAGAAAAATCTTCACACAGTAGAGACACATTGAAGGCTCTTGGTGGACCACTAGCACTGTTCACACAAAGGCAGTTTTGACTGGTTTCTAAAGCTCAGGATTTCAAGCAAACACCTGGTGGGCACACAGCTGTACCTGGTGTAGGGGACACTGGCAACCATAGGTGATGTGCCTACAGCTGTCAGTGGTGAACACCCAGCCCCATGCTTTGTGCCCAGCAAGGTTTACACTCCTAGATGGAAAAGTAGTTGACCTTAGCATTGCAGTTTTGTCAGAAAGTCCACATATTAATTAAATACACACTTAATGGTTATAGTTAAAAACACTCAACAATGTCGGACAATTTGCACAAATAAGAACAAGCTCAGTCTGAGTAAGCAATAGAACCACTGCTTCTAGTATGTGATAGTGCATAAAGGGTCCAAGAAGGGATGAAATCCTCCTTCAGATGGGTACTGTACAAACAAATAGCAGAAAGAGAATCCCCCAACCGAGTTCACCACCTTAAGCAGTGCATTGCCAATAGCAGTATCACTTCCAGCTGAGACTTGGCCACATTTTCTGAGTTAATGAGCAGGGAAGCAGTATATAGTATTAGATTGATTCTGTGAGAAATCTGGAATCTGGCACTTAAGAGAGAAGTACTGGCAAGCAAAATGTAAAGAAACATAATTTAAAATACAGTCATCACTTTAAAATGGCAAAAAAAAAAATCATATCGTTTATTGTATGACCAACTAATAGTCCAGGGAGAACAAGTAATGCAAAAATAATCATGGAGTGACATACAGTGTGGCATTCATGTAATCCAAAAAAAGACTGGAAACAAGTTGTTTCTTTCACAATAAAGAATTATAATTAGTTTTTTTTCTTCCATTAAACCCTTAAATATTAGTGCAGAAAGGTGTGACAAGAGGAGAAAAAAATACAAGTTTTCAGAAGACACCTGCCTGTGCCAAGTGAGAGGAAAGAAAGGAGTCCAGTAGCATCCAGCCCTCCCAGCATGGTAAGGCCTTTCTCCTTGCTCATCCCTACTCACTCCTCACCCTGCTGACTCCCCAGGCACCACAGGGAGTATGGTCCTTCTCCTCAGGACATGGCCCCATGCTGGCAAGTCCCTTTGCCTGAACTAGAGCTGCTGGGGCATCCTCCAGAGAAAAGTCACTGCAGCTATGGCCAGTACTGCTCCACCTGTGTTGTAGGTGATGCCATGCCTTGAGTGAAAAGCTGCAGAGGGGCTAGAATAAAGTTAGAGAATTAAACTTCAAGTAAACTGTAATGCATTTGCTTTGTTTTCCTGTCATCCTGTTACCCCTGTCCAGACCTTGTGCTCCATCTACCCTTCTCTCCCTCATTTTAAAGAGGTAACTAGACAGCTCCCAAAGGCAGTACTGCCAACCCCTGAAGTAGCTTTTCCTTTGGACCCGTGTGACTTGTGTGGCTTGGATCCCCAGCAGTCCCACCACAGAGAGCTGTCCTGGCCACTGAACACTCAGCTCCATATTCAGTATGGTATTTGCTGCCAGATGTCTTAGCAGTGCTGCAATTAAGTCATAAAACAGATTCCAGTAAAGGTGAGTGGGGGAACTGGCACTTAAGTTCAATCAGAAAAAGGATGTGAGGGATCTCTCTCTTAATCCTGGTAAATAATATAAGCCCCATGAAATCAAGGCATTTGAGATGCATCTTTATCCTAAACAGCAGATTTGCTCATTCCTGTAGTCCTAAATCACATTCACTTTTCTCTCGTTATTTAACATTTTACAAAATATCCCCTGGTATGCAACCACACAAATACAGAGCATTATCCTCTAGCACCACAAACCCCTTCAGCTAAACCCTGCAGAGCCACTGAGGTCCATCGGGCAGAGGCTCTGCCTTGGAGCTCAGACACACAGGTTGTGTCTGCAGGGAGGTGATGTGGGGATGATTAAGTTACAAAAGTACCGTGTGAAAACCATTAAGTGTCACAAGTTGTCTGGAGAGTGATTTTTACACTTATCAGCTTAATGGCAAGGCAAAGGCCATTAGATGCACTCTAAAAATTCCTGCCTGCTCTTTGCGGGTCCCCACAGCGTGCCGTGGACACGCGCCGAGGACTCGCGTCGTGAAATCCTGCCCTTCTGGGAAGGTGGAATCAATTAGCATGTGAGATGTGTGCTTAGGGGAATGAGCCTTGTTGTGAACACCCGACAAGAGGTATCAGCTGGGCTGTTTGCTCACATGGAGCCTGTTAGTTACACAAACACGAGGAAAGAAGATAGTATTACAGGTGAAATCCTGCAGTTCTCCTAATGAAAGTGAATTTGTTTCTCTTCCTGTTTTTCTGACTTATCCTTACTGTTTGACCATTATTAGAGTGTGGCTTGTACACTGGTTGAATGACAGTTTTCTTCCTCCCATTCAACATTTTCTATCTCTCTCACAGATTTAACTCAAAGAAATTGCAAAAGAAGTACCTAGACTTTTCTTGGGAGCAGCACCGAGGAAGTTGTCACTGATCCAGAAGGCTGTTTCAAAATACAGCTGGGAAAAAGAAACTCTGAGAAATAGATCAAAAGTGGCAATTTCAGAAAGAAAAGCATGCTTTTTCTATTTTCATTTTCTAATGATCTTTGACCTTCCCATTTACATTTATCTTCTTCAGTTCAAGAAGGAAGCAGTACTACCAGTATGAAAAAATAAAGCCGCAAGAACATAACCTCTGGGAAGACCTCTGCTTTTATCAGAAACAGCATAACCTGTACATTGATCACTCATCTTAATGCAAAGCCGAAATTCTCTTTTCTACCAGAGCATCTTGGGATGAACAAATGTTAATTCCTGCTGTCTGATCTAGTGACACCCCCAAGCTACTCAATCCGTGTGAGAAGTGAGATATCAAGTCAGTGTTAAATTCCATTTCTTATTCTGAAAGATGGAGTCCATGGACAAAGGGAAATAATCCTGGCCTTAATGAGGTTTTCCACTTCTGGCTGCTGTCTTACTCCCTAAAACCTGGGGACTGACAGTCAATACACTGGGTACAGTCTGCCCTGGCTGGCTGCTGTCAGGTAACACGTGCTGAGTGGAGATGGTCTAAGGCAAGAGCTGCAGCAGAGGTAGTTCAGCAAGATCAGAGTCTTTTGAAATCTTGGCAACAACACCTAGATCAAATTTTCAGACCATGGCTACTTTTCAAAAGATTTGTAATTTGGAAAAAAAAAGAGGCAGGTGGTTTGTTTTTTTTCAGGACCAATACACATCTTAGATTTAATTCTTTACATTAAAAGTATGGCTTTCCAAACAACCCCATCATTTTAAGACTGGAAAGCAGATGATGATGATTACTATTATTGAAGCAGACCACCAGCATGGGCAATATCAATTCAAAGGGCTGACATCTGCAACAAGTAATAACATGTAACATTAATAATAGCCACTATTACCAAGCGAATAAAACAGTATTCTTCTTACTTTTAGATGTATGGGATCATGTACGGTGGAGAATCCTGAAATGCTTCTCTCACCATAGAAATACAAAACTCAGTAGTTTTCTTGCATCTTTTTACTCTGCAAAACTATGCAAAGCCTGTCATTAATCTGAAAAATCCACAGGATTTTTTTCTTTGAGTTATCAGCATAAGTGACATTGACCTCAATATCAATTCACATAAGCTTCAATTTTCAGGCAGCAAGAGAGAAGAGTGGGAGTGTCTTGAACAGAAAGCAAGAATTGAAAATTCAGTGCAAAATATGAATACAATGAAGAACACATTAAATAGGGAATTTATAACACAAGCACTTTTTATTCCTTCAGCTCTGTAACACACAGATACACTGAGACTCAGGTGAAATCAAACTGAAGATGGGCGGCATAAGATGCTCTGTCCTTTGTACAGAGTAAATGTATAAAATATTTAGCCTCTTGAAGAAACAGGATGGGTTAAAATTAGAAATCAGCACTTAAAATAGGAGTTACATGTAAGGATTGGGTTTGAGCTGTATGGTTACAGAGTTGGACTGGGAGCTGAAAAGGGAGCAGAAAATGCTGAAAGGTTTTTATTCTATTGTTTTGTTTGGAACAGTAGTGATGAGCTGCTTATGGTTAAATGGTAATTTTAAAAAAGTGATAGAAAGGAGGGACAGACTGAAAACACAACACAGAGTCAGGAGAAGTATCCTTAATTATATATCTTTTTTTTCCCCTGAAACAATGAACATGCTCAGCCAATTTGAAAGCTCTTGTTGCTCTGCAGGATACAGATCTGAAAGAAGGAATAACCAAAGTGCATGTCTCTGCAGTAAATAAAATTTCAACTAATTACTCTATTATAAACATATTTGCTTTTACTGACAGATCATAGGTTGTGAAAAGTTTGGAAGAAAGACTTCCCCTTCTTCCTAGAGCATTGAATTTGTATTGTCTGTTTGATGAAAATATGAAGTCATGTTCTTCTCATGACAATGCAGGAGGGAAAAAAGGGGGAAATGAAAAAAAAAATCAACTCAGCACCATAATTTCAGAACATTTTGGCATATTTTATTGTTTCCTCTTTACTGCCCCCTCCTTCTTATCTCATGTACGGGCCCATCTACAGCAATGTTTGAAATGAAAAGCCTTTTAGTGAGCCAACTGCACCTTTCTCTAGGGAGTTCCCACTGAAATTCCTGATAACACCAAACAATGGAAGTTTTTTCAGAGTTACAAAGTGCAATGAAAATGACATAAATTATAACTTAGAAATTTCATCTCTTTGAATACATTTTTCCTCCATGATTCAGAGCATTTTTTCTAGAAAAACAAACCATGATGAATCTTTCCACAGTGTAACTTAATTACGCTAGAATATTAGCAGCAGGAGTGAGCTCCCTCAATTATTACCACTCTGTATTTCTATTTTAGAATGCTTTTTATAAAATAAGCAGGTAGAGAGCTGGGGAACTCAGGACCCAAAGTTTTCCAACTATTTACAGCAACCAATTAAAACCATAGCAGAGGGGACACAGGCTTGTTGCAGGCTTGACTCAGCTGTGCATATCTATTGCATTTAGATAGATTTGGATTGATGGATACATGGAAATGTATGTCAGTAACAAATTGACCTCCAAAAAAAGAAATCCTGAGCCTCGTTCATGCAGCTAAATCAATGTGTTGGACAAACTTGTGCTACCTTTCTTCATATAGATACATAGGAGTTGGAGAAGTGTAGTTGCTTCAGCATGTTTCTAATGTTCCCTCAAAGCCATGCTGTCAGGGATGAGAATGGAAGTCCAGGAGAAAGGGGTCACCTACAGAGATCAAGAGACTCTGTGTGGAACATCTTCACCTGGTGGAAAAGACAGAGTAATTTCATGTTTTAGCTCAGTGATTGCCCAGTTTAGGTGCCTAATTTACCTACATGCTGGCAGAGTTAAGTTCTCCAAATGTGGATAGTTAGCTCAACTGTACATAAGAAAAAGAAAAGGATGAGTTAGTCCTCTAAAAGGAAGCTCTTAAATACTACAAAGGCCTTGGCAGGAGGAAGCTGTCTCTGACAACCCACAGAAGCAGATCCCGTCCAGCGAATCGGACTTCTCACCCGCACAGGGAGGGCATGCCTGCCCAAAGGGTGATCTGCTCAGGCCAGCTTTGGGGTTCATGCCTCTGCTGGGTGCCCCTAAAGAGGGGAAGAATGCCCCAGGGGATACCCCTGCCCAGAGGAAGGACATCCAGCCTTGACGGGCTGCTGCAGGCTGCGTTCACCACGGCTGCTCAGCAGGTGGGTGAATGGAGGCTTATACAGTGTGTGCAGGTAGAGGGGCTCCTTCAGACTGGGGCAGACAAGGACTCTGTTTTGGGGGGATCTCTAGCAATTTGATTATTGCCTAAAAGTCTGGGTGTGGGTTGCAATACTATGATTATAATTTCTGGCACCAGTAGAGATCAGCCAGTCCAAGAAAGTAGGATCAGTGTGGGGTTTAGGCAGACTAATTCCTATCCCAGGTTTTATGCTATTTCAATTTCTTTAGTCTTCTGCCAGGCCAATACACAGATCTGCAGGAATCACTCTGCTTCCAGCTTCAAACAGGCTTACAAATGCCAAAATTAACAAATCAAGATTGCATTTAATTCCAGATGAGCACATCTAAATTTCTCCATCTTATGATAATATTTTGCATTTTACTCAGAAGAAATGCTTACATACTTAAACAACTAAGCAAAACATTTCAAAAATCAACTTTTAGCTCACATCTCTGTTCCTGAATCCAAGAGTATGTATGAGTCTTCTCACTCTTCACAGTCAGTGTTGTCTGGTAGGAGGGAGAATTAAGGAATTGGGCTCCAGCAGTGTCAGGCAATGAAAGAGAGGGATTGCAGGCCCCTTGTGGGTGAGACACAGGCATTATGGCACTGCCAGGACTGGGATCTGTTCAGACAATTCCAGCTGTGGGAGTTTCCAGTTGTGGGAAGTGGTGGAAATGCAGTGGTGAAAGCTGAGGTGCTGAGCACCACACTCCTGAGTGCTAGGGCTGGTGATCCCATCAAATCATAGCATGCCCTGTCATTTACAAACTGCAGTCCCAGGGTCTTGGCCACAGCTGCACAGGAGGACTGCAGCAGGGAACT
This sequence comes from Pycnonotus jocosus, assembly GCA_013400435.1. Taxonomy (NCBI): domain Eukaryota; kingdom Metazoa; phylum Chordata; class Aves; order Passeriformes; family Pycnonotidae; genus Pycnonotus; species Pycnonotus jocosus. The sequence continues at coordinate 510,821 of VWYP01010662.1, forward strand.
TTATTGCACATGCAATTGCTCAAGGATAATTTCCTAACCACTGTAGACTCCTTTGTTGTTTCCAGTGCTTCTTCAGCATGCAGATGCTCTATTTGCAAAGGCAGGTGAAGTATGGCAGGGTCTCCCCAGGGGTAACACACCACAGCTCTTGCTGAAGTTCAGACCTGACCTGCACCAGCTCTAAAATATTTCAAGTGACTCTGAGAACAAGACTTTGCTACAATTCAAGAGGTTTGAGTCCTGCATTGTGTAGTCTATAAAACCACCCCTGAACATTTTGTTTAAACATCTGTTGCCCACGCCAGCCTTCTGTTTCCAAACACTAAAGGAATAGCAAAGCCTAAACTGCGGAATTTCTTAAAAATACTTCCCTTGTGTAGGGGACTATGTCAAATACTAGGCAAATCACCAAGAGATGAAGACCTAAATCCTTAAGATCTTATACATATGGATTAAGAAGAATGGTTTGAATGCCAAAATAAATAAATATAAAGCTGATTTTACACCACAGGATTATGCTTGGGAGGGAAGGTTTTCCTCCTGTCTTACACAACCAAACTTCAAAAGAAAACTCCCTGTTAAACACTACTGGGTTTCTGCAGTCATGGGGATGTCTTGGTTGGGCAGGACAAAGCCTTTTTTTTTGTTTGAGGGAAAAGCTCCATTTGGAAGGTTTGGAAGCAATTTCTGCTCTCAGTTTGCAAAGTGCAAATCAGGACAGTTTGTAACAACACAGAGCTATTGAGATGCAGGGAACTATTTACATAAGTAAGGTAAGCAGGATTTGACCTAGCTCCATGAGCTCTGCAGATAGCATTGTCCTGTCAATTTTCACTCCCTACAGCAATGAAGCCAGATAAATGGCTTCCTGCCATATGGCATCACCTTTCTACAAGAGATCATGAGGGCATTGCCACCGGCCGATAGTTGCTTTGGAGGGAAAATCCCACTTTGCTTCACACAGCAATTTCCAGAATGTTTTCCAAATCTGCCATGTACTATGAGTTCTCTGCTGAAATATATAAAGATGTCCTGGGAAATGGTACCAGCAAAAATGAGACTTGTGTGTGAGGTTTGATATCTTCAGCCCTTGACTTGGCAGGTCAGAGATGTGCCTGTGAATTATGTGGTCACTCAGGGTCACTATTACCTATTTTTGCTGGGCATGATTCTGTATGATCCCCCCATGGGCCATTCATTAAGAGTTGGACTCCGTGACCCTTGTGGTCCCTTCCAACTCAGAATACTCTGTGATTTGATATTTTGATCCATTTCTGATGCCTTCAGGGAGAGCAGATACCAGCCTGAGTTTTGAACACAACCTTTCAGCAGAAAGCTTAGACTGTCACATGAATGATGTTTAATAGAAAAGTTTAGCCTGTTAGTTAGAGATCTTCCTCAGTATTTCCAGGCTGTGCTTTATCCATAGGTTCTGCCTCTCATCCTCTACTGCCTGTCAACTATAGACTAGCTAGTTGTGATGTGTCTCACGATTCTGTTACACTAAAGAAAATCAGAGAAAATAAATTATGTTATTCAAATCTGACTTCAGAAAAGAGCAAATGTCTCAGGAAAGTACTCCTCCTCTCTTATTTATGATATAAAATTTCACAGTCTCATACCTCAGGAAGGGATTGCTTTATACTCTCACTCTATGTGAAATTTAGCCTGCCAAGAAGCAGCTGATAAACTCAAATCTCTTCTCACAGCATGAGTTTCTTAATGCCTCTGCCTCATTTGTTCATCAGCACTTTATGAGAAAATAAACAAAAACAGTCTGTTTGCCCATTGTCATCAAGGGCATCTGAACACTTCCTGCCGGGAGAGGTGGTTGTACCACCCTTGGAGCAGAGGGGATCACGTCTTTCTTCTGCCTCTGCATTTACAATGGCCCATCTACAAAGCTGGAATCCCAGGGAGCTTAATCAAAAGCCTGAGGACACCCCAGGGTACATGTTATTGTCTAATAAGAGCAAGCAGTGCACGCTGTTAGCACCAGCATCAGGCTAGTGTCAGCATCTCTGCATACTTGGGCATCCCTTGGAGGAACCCTACTTCTGCTCTTATGGAGCAGAAATTGTTACAGATGTAAAAAGCAGACCATGGCAGTCATACAATGATTTTTGAAAAGGTAAAAAATAAAAATAGATCCTTGGTGTTCCCTTCTGGAAACAGTTTCCCTTTTCACATGAGTTTGGAAAGGACATTTCTGCTTTTATTCAGTTCATCCTATCAGCTACCATAGTAAAGCAGTGCAATAGTACCCCAAAATATCCCAGGATCACAGGTTTGGGTTAAAACCCATAGATTCCATCACAAGTCCACTGGCAAACATTTTAATGTTTTGTAAAAGGCAGTTCTGGGAGAAGCTCAATGCAGTTCTTACCATCCATCCCTCAAACTAGGCAGCAGTGAATGTGCAATTTCCAAATGATTTTTCTCCAAGAGAATCTTTATTTTGTCTGCTTTTTGCTAAAGATTCCCCATGAAATCCATTTTTTTCCCTCCACAGTCCCTTCTAACAGAATTTTTCTTCCTTGTTTTAAGCTTAACTGGATAGACATGATTATTTGATGCCACCTCTGCACTCCCATGTGCTCCTGTCCAGAGAAGTGAGGGGCAGCAAATTTGCTGTTGGGAAGCACACTGTTCATGTGGGCTTTGCTCATCTAGCATCTCTCGGAAGAGAGGGAGGAAACTGGTTTGTATGAAAGGCACCTAATAGCACTTATTTGCCTCCAACCTTCATGTGAGGTGCAGCATGGAAAAGGTGCTGGGGAGGGGATTCAGAGTTTACAAGGAGGCTCCTGTGCCCAGAGACAGAGACAAAACTAGGGCCTGCTTCTACGCTGCTCACTGTACCCTGAAAGTGTGAGAGAGGCTGTACATGTGTGACTGTAAGTGCTATAATGAGAAAGGAATACTCTGTGAAGTCCTATTCTTAGGCAAAGGGAGACCTGAAGATCTTTGCATCTTTCCTTTTCACCATTGAAATGGTTAACAAGGGGCAGAGGTGCTGAAGCAGAAGTGTCCTGGGCAGACCTAGAGCAGTGCTGCCATTCCAAACAGAGTTCAGTCACGTGTGTTGTCCCGTGACCGGGACTCTGCAGTGCTCCTTGTCCTCCCCAGCCACAGTGGGGCAGGCAGGATGTGTCTCCAGCCCACGCACTGCCCTCCACCTCCATCCCTGTACACTGTGTTTGTGTGCAGCTAGCACGGTGAAGTGGGACAGCCTCTCAGAGCTGCTGGAAAACCTTACACAGAGAGCATTCTTCCCAGGAGAAGTACATCCTGGAGAAAAGGTCTCTTTGTTTGAAGTCAATTCTGAAGTGATTTTTGAAGGGTTTTGCTTCAGTGGGAACTGGGACTCCTAGACAGATTTCAAATGCCCCTCTTCTAAAGTGTTTATAATCTGCTACCAAGTGTTTTTCACATGGGGATTTTGCATTTTAACATGACAATATTGCATAAATATACCCAGAGACATACATACACACAAAGAAACAGATATATAAAAAAAGTAAAATAAAATAGAACACTAAGAAAAGTAACCAAGGCTAGGAATATCTCAGCAAGTCTCACTGAATTGGTTTCTTGTACTGACAGAGATCATTTTAGAAGTCAAATTCTCATCAGATATTGGGGAGGGAGGGAGGAAAGGGAAGGAAATTCATGACAGATTGTGCTGTGAATTCCTAAGCCTGGAGTTTTGTTTGTGATTTATCATTGCTAAGCCTTATCAACCACTGATTGAGTCTTTCCTCTCTCAGCCCTTGAGGGTGCAGTCTGTGGTCTCCTGCGGTTCCCTCCCAGATTTAGCTTCTCTAAATGCTAATCAGATGATAGGGACCGTTCTGTGATCTTGTGAAGGGCTCTATCAGCAGTTTGGTAGAAACACCGTCATGTAAAAATGATACTCCCTTGTCATCTCTGAGAGGTGTCTGCCAGGAAGCAGGGTAGAAACACAACATCAAATGGTTTGTATATTGTCAGCTCCTGCAGTTTGCCCTCTGATGTGTTGAATTGTAGACAAATACTTACCTGACATGGCTTGTGACAGAACTTGGGCTTTTGTGAAGAAAATACATGTTTTATAACTCATTTATTTTGTTTTTTTATTTGCTAAACTGAATTAAATTCAAACAAAAAACCCTATGCTGTTCCAGATAGAATAAACTTGGGGCCAAGTTCCTAACAACTTTAGTTTTCTCACTGAATATATCATGAGCATCTACAGGCAACAAGGCCAGCAATCTCCTAACATATAAGCAAGCAATGAAGTAGTGTCTCCCAACACATAAGCAGAAGGCAGCTATGCCACCAAACCACCATTCTTTGGTGCTGCCATGCTAAGGGCAGAGGAGGAATTCCGCTTTTCCTCTTTGAGAGATCTGGCTGGTACAACGTATACATGATCCTTCCATTGCCAGCTGCTGGCTGAGGGGTCCTGGAATCAGAGAGGGGCAAGAGGCTCCCTCAGGAACTCTGTGTCTGCCCAGCACCACCTGTGTGGTGGGTTATGGACAGATTGTCCAGGCACTACCTGGGATGCAGGCTCTCCAAGGACTTCTTGTACAGAGCTTGTGGGGTACTTCTCAGGTGCTTCTTCAAGCTCACAGGGTTGCAGCTCCCAGTCATGGGCAAAGCCACCCAACCATACCAAGGCAACCCCATTTAACCAATAATCAAAATGTAATATAAGATAATAAAAGTGCTGGGTATTGCCTACCCTTTCCTTCCAGATGCCTTTCCCTGTTCCACAAGAGGCCCAATCTCAGCAGAGAGGACAATGATCTACTCCTCTCCTACCTCAGAGGAAGGTCTGGGTTGCCCTCTGTGGACAATTGGATTTCTGGGATAGTCCAGGGAGAGAGGAAGGCACCTTCTCAGGACTGGATTTCCCTCCAGAAACATGCAAATGCACCCACTTAGAATTTGCCTACAAGGGAAATCCACTCCAGCTGTGCAACATTATTCTACTATTCAAATACAAAAACCACGCAAAATTTTATTCCTTTTACCTACCATTCAGGTTAAAGCTAACTCAGCTTGTGTCATTGAATATGCCCCAAAGTTTCAACCTGGGATCAGCTGACAATCATTTATTGATTTCAGTTTGCTCAGACAGCAAATAAAAATTACCCCACCCTACAGCCAAAAGTACCATGACAGCCTCTAAAAGAAAAAGCCAACCCCCTGAGTCACAATATGTCAGAAATCCCCTTCAACCAAGCTTGCTGAATTTAAGCAATCCATAGAGATACTATCTTCTAAAAATAGCTAATAGAATGTGTCTTGGGAACACAGCAGCATCCCCAAACCTAAGGCCATGAGGAAACTATTCCCCAGCCCAAGAATTGCTTATGTGATAATTTTGGGAGCAGATCTGCTACCTGGCCCTCACACACCACCCACCCACAGACCAGGCACAGATGCACAGGTCATTTCTTCTCTTTCAGAAGCTACAATCTCCAGGTGAGAAAAACCAGTGGGGTTTCAGGGGCAGCACAATGGCCCCAAGCTACCCACAATCACCACACATTATTGGAGTGGGGGGGTTAAACTCACTGCAGGGCTGTTTTACTTAATTAGTGGCAAAGCAGTTTCAGATATTAATTACTGCTGGCACTGCAGGGCCAAGTTCAGTTCCCCAAGCTTTATCCAGAAGTGTAGGAGACTATGGAGATACAACCTGATATGTTTATCTTTGTGAAGCACGCTCTCTGCCTCAGTCGTGTGCCAGATGTAGCCACAGCTGCAGGAAGTTGTTTATCTGCCCTCGTGACCTTGCAGAAGTGTCGGGTGATGGCAAAATCATGTTTTTATTGAGCATCCCTTCTCTTCAACTGCAAATTCTTTACCATCAGTAAAAATGTACTTTAAATTTTATAAGGAAGCCAAGCACTGATACTGCAGAGGTCTGTAATCCAAATATACCCTTTATGGTGTGCCCTCTGAAAGAGTTTATTTTGGTGAGCTAGCCTGAAAAGGTTCACCTTAGGGAAAAAACATGGAATGTTTGAACACCTGCGGTAGCTACTGTTATTAGCACCCTTTCTAAATCTCATAAATCTGTATATTTATTGCTCTTTACATCTCCACATTTTCTAGAAACTTTGTCTATCCCATTAGTTGTACTGTGACATTATTCTGGAGCACAAAGATCCTGTGAGCCTTTGGCTGCATTGTCCAGGACTACTGGGGCACACAGGCACTTGGTACCCCTAGGATTTCACTAAGAGTTGGAAACCAAATTATACTAGGTCCCTCTGAAAATTTTATTCCTTACAGTTCTCCAAAGGAGAAAAATGATACCATGTGTCAGATAATTCTGTCAAAATAAATTTACAGCTGCAAATGACAGAGCAAGAGCATTTGTCCGTAGAGCTAGATACTAATATACATTGATTGATCAACACTATGGTGTAAGTGATAGTCCTGAGCATGGGAGAAAAAGGATTAAGCAAAATACAAATGGTATGTATCCATCAACCTTATCTCTCAGGAGAAAAAATAACAGTGTCATTAGCTAAGTTTCCAAAATAGCACAGTTTCCTGCTTGAAAGTCAATCCTTCAGAAACAGGTTAAGCCTTCATTTTGTTATGACATGCTGGTAAAGTCACAAGGGTGCCTTTGGTCTTTTTCTGTCAACATTAACGTGCTAAGTGAAAATAATTATAGCAATGGAAAATACTCACTTGGCGCATAATACATTAAAATTATCCGTATTTCTTTTTAGTTGAACGGAAAGATCTCGTTTACAAAAAAAGTGAGTTAAAGGATTTGGTAATATTTTGTTTTCATTTTTCCCTCTACCTTTAATCCCTTCATTTGAGTCGAATTAATGTAGTAATTTTAGTAACTCTTTACCTTTTTCATTTTCAGAATAAGCAGTGTAATTAATAGTAATGTAGTCACTTGAATATTAAACCTTCCACATAACATTAAAATCAAAGCATATTCATTATGCTTGCTGGTGCTGTATTCAATTAGCTGCTTCTGCCTCCACTGGTAACTTCCAGACATTCACAGTAGCTATGTTTAGACACATTTACTATGTGCTCATGACAAAACCAGAGCCATGGATGCTTTAAAGCTTGGAGTAGATCCCCATAAAGACGAGGCCGCTCTTGAAGGTTTGCATTGACTGGAGGTCAAATTTGAGAATTACATAATTCTTTGCTGCAATCTCATTTGTTAGGGCCCAGAGATAATCTGTTTACATTTGGATACAGACCTGATTTTTTTTTTTTAAAGTTAATTTAGTGTTCTTGAAAGAGCTGGGAGCAAATATCTCATTGAGCCACGGAGGAATGACATCTCAGCTAGGAGCAGCGTAAATTCCCCACCTGTTGCTGATGAGGTGCCTCATTTCTTTTTCTGACAGACATCCTGATGGGGATGAATTGGTAGGTCTGTCTCTACAGCCATTTTGGCCCTGGAACGTTTACTTAGTCCTTGGGAAAAGTGCCTGCTAAGAACAGCCATGGTGGCAGTACCATGGAGTGGCTACTTGTAGTTATAAACTCAATGGTTCCTTTCCATGGAACACCCGGTAAGCATTAAAGGCCAGTAACTCTCACTTACCAGTGACATGAGGACAGACTAAACCTACGAGTAGGTTCCTCATCCCAGATCTTCTAGCTTCACAGTGGAAAGTAAATCTTAATTTGTTTATCTGGGCAATTAGATGCTGAAATACATAGACTTAGAGCACTCATTTTTTCATACTGTTAGCTTGAGTCTGTATATTATGTGAATCTTTACTTCCTAAAATCCCCTTTTCCAAAGGCAAAGAGCTCCACTCCAGGTAAAATAACCCTCAAAGTGGATGTAGAACATTGTATGGTTATATGTGAACACAGTAGAAACCTGCTGACTTCACAAAATTATCCTCATGCATTTTCAGTGCAATATGATTTTGACATGGAAAATCTTTGAGGTTTCAAACCAGACAATTCAATGGACCAAAGGAACACACTGTCTTTCAAACTAAACTGTATTCAGGCATTTATGAAATATTGATTGAACTCCTCTTGCAATAGGCTGCCCTGTGCAATTCTTGGTCATATGATATATACTGAGTAGGAAGGTTAGATTTCTTCTCTATGTGTCATGGATTAAATTGCTGCCAGAGCAGGATTAATTCTGGTGTTTGCAATCAAGGAGAGACCTTGCTCAATTGAAAGAGATTCACAGAACAGCCATAAAGGACATAAGTCTTTCATGAACAGATACCAGTGGTAGTTCTTATTTAATTAACAAATCAGAACAGAGATGATTTGATCATAGTTGCACGCACTTGTGTTGAGCCTACAAGCTGGATATTTTAACCTGTATGAGACCAAGGTATAATAAGTCCATAGAGTGAGAAGCTGACACCACACAAATTCAGTTTAGAAATAAAGTGCAAGCTCTTTGGCTGTAAGGATAACTAATCACTGGAAAACTCACCAAAATTTTTGGGAATTCTCCACCCCTGAAAATTTGAAAGTCAAGAGAAAATGGTTTGGTTTTGTTTTTGCTTTTTTCTTAAAAGGTGTTCTAGGTCAAACTTTCATGGAAGTCTCATGTCTCTGCTGGGGAGGAAGGAGTCCTGTATGTCCACAGAGGCTTTGGAGTTTATGTCACTGTCAAAACTGAAGTCACAAAGACTCATTTTGATTAGAAATCTTTAAAATACCATATACAGGAAAAATAAAAGATAAAGAGAAATTACCGATTTATTCTTTTCTTGATTAAATATCATGGCAATATACACATTTTCACAAAATATTCCATCTGAAATGAATCAAGAAAGTGCTCCTAAATGCATAATTGGGAAATTTTGGCCAGCTCTTGTTTAAAAATACCGCGTGAGCTCTCTGTGCTTGCTGGTGCTTTTTCTATAAAAACCTCCAGTTGAGAGCAATACAAACTGTGGTGCTACGAGAAACTCAGGGCTGCACTCTATAGGCAATTTCAACTCAGGCATAAAACAACAGAGGTGATATTTTATATGTGGCATCAGTAATGCTCACTAGCTTCCTTAAACACAAACATTTAAAAAACTAGTGTTCTGATCTTTTCTGTTATTCTGTTTCATTAAGAGTTCTAAAAGAGTTCTAAGAGTTGAACAAACTCCTTTATGTCTCCAGAGATTTACCTTTTCATGTGTCTACTGTCTATATTCCTTTTGTTCAGACCATAAATCAAGGTTCCAAGCCAGATATTTGTAATAACTCTATAAAGAAAACAGAAAGAGGTGTGGTGAGTTTATCAGCTTGAACCACACATTTAAGTTTCTGGTGTACATAAAAATTCCAGACTTAAGTCTCTTGACTCTCCCTTCCAAAACATTTCCTGTATAGTTGGGAGAAAAAAAAATGGAAAAAAAAAAAAAAAGGAATAAAAAAGAGGGAGATTTCTGGAAGGACACACATCAAAAAGCTATAGTAGCAGACTTTATTAGATCCTCAGCAGTAGCATGGCATATTCAGACTGGAGCAATATACTCCCATGCAGGCCAGCCTGGGAGCACGTTCTTCATTTCCATCACAAAATGAAGGAAGAATCCTGTTTTGTTTTTCTGGGAGCCCGCAGGAGTTTTGGTACAGGCCAGAGGGGAGTCCTGCACGGTGAGAGCCAGCCCCCCTCCACGGGCAAGGGCTCCGGGCTGCTGGTGGACAGCAGCGGGATAGCTCCGTGTCAGCCCCACAAACAGGAATCCAAAACCCCGGGGTGGAAAACTTCGTGCTGCACAGAAATCCTTTGTTTTTCCTTCCCTGGCATCTCAAAAATCCTGTACAATAACAGCTTAGTACTAGTCACAGAAAGGCTTGAGGAAGCAACAGAGAGCTGCATAGATTTATTTTCATTTCCTCCTAAGTAGTGTCTTCTAATTCATCAGATCACTTTCCAAGTCTCTTCGGATCTAAGTGGAAACAAATGCTGCATGCAAAAGAAAGGAACTGAGCAGAGAAAACCATCCACTGTCATTGCATTTTTATGTGTGACAAACACTGAAACTGCCTCTCCAGTATATCACTCCAGCATGGGTCACTGGGAATTAACCTGTGCTTTTCCTTAATTCCTCAAGCCAGATGGAAGCTGTTGATTCAATCTGGAGGTGACCTAGGGAATTTAGTGGGCTAAAACTGTCTGTATTGGGGTGAAATGAAAAACTATGTTTCCTCAGCCAGCACGAATTTTTGGGGAGCTTATGAGCAGATCAGGAACTGAATTGAACCACGGGCAGCCTTGATAGCAAGTGCTGGGTCCAAAAGTTTCCAACAGACCCTCTGATCACTAAGAACTGGGAGGCAGATGAGATACTGCTAAAACTGATTTTTGCAGAGGAAGCAAATGCTGCCATCCCCAGACACCTGGTCAGGCAGGGGCTGAGGGCCAGCAGAGGGACTCTGAGTGACTGACATGTTCCACTGGTAGTCCCAACAATATGCAGAGTGACAGGCAGCAGGCTGGCCATTCAGTGGGCATGCACAGTTCTTACATCCACTGTTCATGACAGTCAGACCTCTGACTATTGTGTTAATATATATCAGGAAGGTCCTGAGCTCTATCCCTCTTCAACAAAACCACTGAAGCTTGTGTTTAATCCCTTGCTGAATAGGGAGGGACTCTTGAAATAAGACCAAAGTCAGCTGCAAGATGACTGAAATTAGAGGAATCAGGGAGAGTCTTTCTTGCCCAGTCAGAGCCATGGTCTGTCCTCTTGGCCAGCAGCATTTGCACACCGTCTCAGGCCAGCCCATCAAGCCCAGACTCACCATGCAGGATGCCCAGAGCTTCCATCCCTACATCCCTGCCAATGACAGTGCAGACAGGGCTACTTATACCCCTCTGACATGGTGTAGATGACTGGCAGGTAAGGAGAGCTGTTTATCACTTACTGTCCTGTGCCCTGTCCACGCTGAGCACTGGCTCAGACAAGCTAGCCTAGAAGGTTCAAGGATCTGGCTGTATTTCTCCTCACACCCATGGGTTGCACAGTTGGAAAGGAAAACCTAAATTGTTTACATAGTGGTACAAATTGCTGTGGTTTTCACCTCTCTCTCTCTTCCTCCCCTAACTGCTTCAGGAGTGACTTCAGCAGGGATAGTATTCTTTATGTAAAGCTCAGCAGAGCTACGGGTAAAGCACATTGCTCTGAGTTCCTGGCACACTGCTGCGTTCCTGGCACAAAGACCAGAAGCACATGCAAATAATACATCCCTATGGCTGTGACAATCATCTTGTTGCTCTCAGTCCACGGGGTTTGAAACCTGTCAGGATAAGATTTCATTAAAACAGCCAAGAAAACAGCAGTGTGGAGAGCACAGCCTGCTTCTCCTCCTAGGTAACAGTGCCAGCCCCATGTGACCTCAGCTTTGTTTTGAGTGCGGACAATAAGAATGTTTATTAACTGCTGTCTGGGCTGCTGAACCCAGATGAATCACACAATGAATCTGGCAAGCAAGTTGTGATGTTAGCCAAAGCTGCCTGCAGCATCTGAACACAGGGGCTGGGATTATTTATCACCAGAGACCCCCCACGCCTCAATCATATCTACCCGCTCATAACTGTTTATTTTGCTAGCCCTCAGCTCAGAGAGCAGCAGAGCAGCATGTGTCAGTGCAAATACACAGGTAAGGCACTACAAGTAATTAACTTATGGATGACCTTTCATTTGCTTTAACACTCTTTTAATTTTTTTTCCACTCATACACACAGATGCCAATGAAGTGGACACCAACATGCTTGTCTAGCTGTACCACAAGAAACCCCTCTGGCTTCCCACATATCTATCCAATCCACATGACTGTTTCCACTTCCTTTAAATGCAGCATATGTTCAAAAGTGCTTTAAAACCAGTCCCAGCCCCCTGCTCCTCTAGTTTGCTGCTGCCATTTTAAATGATTTGCCTCTTAATTCTGTGCCCCCAGCTCAGAAGCTAATCCTGTGACATCATGTCTATGACAGACTTGGTAGGTAAGGAAATCTAAGCTCTCCTACCTAAAAATCACCAGATATTTGTCACTGATTGGCTGCATCTGAACATGCTTGCAGCATGCAGTGCTCTTCAGGCACTGTTTCTCTCTCAGCTGAAGCCAGTATTTATCATAATTCACTGGCATTTCTAAGTCTCTAATAAATATTTATTGAGAAAATTACTAATATAACACTTTCTTAATGAATACCAGAGATTTTCAGTCAGTAAGCACACCAAGGGGAAAAAATCCTTTAAAAATCTGCTACTGCAAAAAATTAATTAGAAAAGCAAGACAAGATAAAAATTAATCAAACAGCTGGCAAAAAGGAATACAAAACTTAAGCACATGCCAGCAATGGAAGAAGTACACAGCAAACAATTTGAGAGCATAAAAGATGTGTGAGCTAAAGTGGAAGGGAACTGATTCCCTTCTCACTCTAGATTTCATTCAGAACTAGACTGGGATTTATAACAAAAGCTACAGATAAAATTGAATTCCTTTGAATAAAATCCCATTCTCTTGCATCTTCACTTGAAATTACTGCAAAACCAGTACAAACCATATACTGTTAGCACAGACCTTGCATCTTGTCTGCCCTTTGTAGCAATGTGGCATTAATAAGAAAGTGAAGATGTTAAACTGTCTTTCCAATATTACATTGAATTAGTTAATCAGGTGGAGTTAATTTGCCCACATTATATTTATACAAAAAGGATTAATGAAAAAAAAATTGAATATTCATCAACAGCTTTCATTTCCCTTGTGACATGTTTACTTTTAGCAACACAAATTATTTTCTACAGCTGTTTTTACAGCTGTTAACTGTACTTAGTAGTTGAAAACTTGAATTTCTTTCTAGTCACAGGTCACAGACAGTAAGGGTTCATTGAGTGTCTGCATCTTTCCCAAGGCAGGATCACCAGTTAGTATGAGCAGATGCATGAATTTAGCCTATAACTTCATGTTATGGCAGAGCACTGATGACATAGGGGGAAATTATACATCTGCATTCTGGAACAGGGCAGCAGCCTGGCATTTTCAAACCTAATGTTTGCCTTTTTACAGCAGGTGGTATCCCTGGGACACAGGCACTTTCTTTAGCTCCTACTCCAGATAATGCCCAGTTGAGAAGGTGCTTCTGCTACTCAGTAATATCATTCTCATAGTCCATGACAAATGTGGGTCCTGCTCCTGTTTATGATTTCATGTATAGACTGGAACATCTGCACTACAGTGAACAGGACCTATGTCCTAAAATTCCTTCTGTTTCTGAGATTATTATTATTAAATAGCTACCAGCATTAAAATACTTTATATTCACAGTCCCAGAGGGTGTAGGAAAAGCCCACTTATGTCATCCATTTCCACAGAGAGTATAAAACAGCATAGAAATGGTCTGTGCTTTCTTGAGGGAATTTTGATTCTTCCCAATTGTGAGCTATATATGTTGTTATTACCTTTCTCATTGCCTGCCAAGTTTATTCAGAGCTTTCCTTCTTCAGCTGATATCCCTGAGAAAGCTAACTGCCCTCCACTACTTTTATCAGCCCTGGTCTTTCTCCTTTGGCAGGCAGTTAGTGCCCCTGAACTCTCAAGTCTTGCACTTGAGTCTGAAAGTTTCAAAAGGAATTTCAGGGAGAAACTTTTCCTTTGGAACCCATGGCTGAATGCAATCTGTCTATTCCAGGAAAATCACGATCATTTTGCAAGCAAATATGTTCTGGCAGATTTCTAAATTTAAAAAAATACGCAGAAGACAGAGACAGGTATGTCCTTTGAGGATTTTTGTACCGTCAAACAATTATTTGCTACTCTTAGGGCCTGAATGCTACCCCTGCCAAACCCTGTGGTTGTAGCATGGACCAGTGCCCTTTGACAAAGAAACTATTAATGACTCATTCCTGAGAATTTTAAGTTACCTTCCCTGCTCTCATTTTAACCATAACTTACTTATAATCTTAAGTAAAGATGTACTTACTTTTCATTAAGCTACATTGAAAATCAAAATAATTCATGTGATAATTAGGAGCTTTTCTCCCTTAAAAAATTTCCTTAGGTAATGATAGTTTCTCAGAAATCCAAATGACAGTTCATATAGCAAACAACAACTTGCCCAGACTTCACAGCACATTATCAATTTGAGATCAATACCATACAAGCTGAAATAAAGCTGCTTTTATTTCCAAGGTGAAACTCCAAACTGACTCAGATTCCAAGTTGAGTACGTTGGCAAGATACTGGCTAGCTGTGTTTGGTGAAAAATTAGCAAATAATATAGCTGAATGCTGTATAAATCATGTATCATAGTATCATGGCTCTAAGACATGTAAAAGTTGTACGCTGAAGCCTATGGATTCCTGTGCACGAATTATGAATGAAGATCTATGCAAATATAGCAGTGCTTATCCCAGGAGCATGGCACCAATCCTGAACAGGAGCTCTCATCTTATCAGAGACTGATTCCTGCTTTCCATCAGCAAGTGGAAACACTCACATTTTATAATTTGAAGGCAAAGGGTACCTAGTTATTCCTTGAATGCTGGGAAGTGCATTTCAGTGTAAGTTTCTCACATCCCTAAGCGTGGTGTTTTGTGCTCTGTGATTTACGTTTTCTTGGTCACAGCACATCAGTATATTCTGCCAGTGATCAAAACCAGTAGAGCACAGGTTAGCATTTTAAACTTCAAAATGGAGCAGTCTGATGGCTTTCTCGGTTTACTTGCTCACAAATTACAGAAATGTATCACTTTACCTCATTGTGTTAATTAAAAAAAACACAAAAAATTTTGACAACTAAGGTTTCTAGATCCAGTAGTACCAACCAACTAAACACAGATCATTACATCCTAAACAAGTATCTAGATTTTAAAATCCTCACCCTTACTGGCTTTAAGCATTTTGATACAAGTCTGAAAGACTGTGGCCTCATTCTACTTTCAGGGTTGTTTTTGTGCTAAATTCACACTGAATCCTGTCTCAGAGATTACCAGGAAACCTAACTGTAGCTATTTTGCTCACAAAGTTTTTAGGCTTCATAATCAAATAAAAATAGTTGTTGGAAAGAAAAGTCTGAATAAAGCAAGCAGCAAAAAGTATCTAAGTGAATAATTTCCCTATTCTCCCTTATAAATGTAAAAAACCCCCACAAAACAAAACAAAAAAACACAAAAAACCCCAAACAAAAACCAACAAAAACCCCCAACAAACCCACAAAAAACCAAAACAACTCCCCAAAACCTCCAACAAAAATCACTACATAATATAGATGGGTAAGTCTATTAAGACTGGAGTTGCAGTGAAATCTGCTGTGGGCTGGCCAGTAAATGATGCTGATTTTTGTCCCTCATGCAGACAAATTCCTTTGAATAATATGATGGCCTGAGTTGAAAATTTCCAGTGCAGAGCTTTCCTGTCCCACACCCTACAAGCATTTCATGAAGCTCAGTGAGACATTATGGTCTACAGTGGTCCACACAAGTCCAGCTTTGTGACACAGAAATTGGAGCTCTTGTCTGACCTCTCTAGCTTTCCCCATATGGTTCAGCCAAGCCTTGATTCTCCTCTGCTTTTGCACACCATCCTTCCAGGCTCTCTCTCCATTCTCCATATACTAAAACTTTAAAAGTTTCATTATAATTGCTGTCTCACAGAAGCCTATAAACTGTCTGGGTAGGTCTCCTTTAACAGGCAGGAAACAGTGCCTGTTACATTTACAGATAACTCTTTTGCATGACCCGGGCTTTTGTGAAAATTTCTTTTTTTTTTTTTTTT
This sequence comes from Pycnonotus jocosus, assembly GCA_013400435.1. NCBI lineage: Eukaryota > Metazoa > Chordata > Aves > Passeriformes > Pycnonotidae > Pycnonotus > Pycnonotus jocosus. The sequence goes on from VWYP01010662.1 coordinate 526,565, forward strand.
TTTAACTTAGTGAAAACCTCTCTGAATAACACTCACCAAACCAACCCTAGATCCAGAAGCATAAATAATTTATACCCACTTTTATTCTGGATCCTCTAAGACTCTCTTTCCCTCAAGCGGACCTTCAGCAGGCAGGACAATGCAGTTCAACAGCTGAGACATCCATGTCCAGGAAGAAAAAAAAATAGCACTCTGGAGATAACTGTCTCCATCAGTTATATCAGGAAGCCACCCAAATAGTTCCATCTATTTACCTAATTTTCCGATGGATAAAGTTAGGTAAGTTGAACTCCACCCCTCAAGATGTAGTAAGTATCACGGAGCTGAGAACAAGCATTAGCCACAGAAAGCCAACAAGCAACCACAAACGTCTGCAGCTGTCGAAGTTCAAAGGCTACACATGCAAAACTCAGCTGTTCCAGAGAGCTAACACGAGGAGAGGCTGCGCGGTGGGAGCCCCCAGCGCTGCTGCTGGGAGGATGCTGAGGATGCTGAGAGGATGCAGGAGGAATGCTCGGGGCGCTCCCGGGCAGCAGGAGCCCGAGCCCAGCGCAGGGCCGGCGGGGTTCGGGAAACCGAAGAGTGCTGCTGCCACCTAGAGGGAATTACTCGCCTAAAAAGTGGGAAAATGGTCACCGCACGGGATGTCACACAATTTGCCACAATTGTACAGCACTGGGGAAAACAAACCAACAAACAAAACCAAAAACCCCAACAAACTAGAAAGAAGGGCTTTCTCTTACTGCTGTGCAAACTATTTACACAGCATGAACAGTAGCAGCGTAAAACTTACATCTGCATCTCCGTTTAGCTTGAAATGATAAATGCAGACAGTACATTTAAGACAACCAACTACTGATTCTCTTCCCTTCAAACAATTTCCCAGCCACACAGCTGTACTCCTTCCCTTCTTCCTCCAATTATCTGAACTCTGAGGAAATAGCCAACAAGCTGACCACGCTGGAGGTTGGATCCCGCTTTCCTGTAGCATCAGCCATGGTGGAGCCAGCTGGCATGGAAGGTGCCTTGAGTGTCCAGGAAGCACTGACTATGTGGTCAAGAAAGCCTTGGGGATGCAACTCCACAGCCCTCTGCAGACCACTAGCTTTTCCAAATGATCCATCTGGAGTCTAGCATCTTCCTGTGTAACCTAAATCTGCTTAAATTTCCTGCTTAAATTATAGAAGGAAAGAGCCACCATCCACAAGCAAAGGAAGGATTCAAGCACAAACATAAGTCACTGTAATTCTTTCATCTGCCACCTACAACCTGTAGGTTTTACCATGATTACAGCAGTGACAACAACTTACTTGCAGGGACACTATGGAGCTTGGGGAAGTGTTAGGAAGCTGACAGGTGGACTCTGTGACCCTTTCATTGTAGGTTAAAGTAATTTCTGAGTAAGTGTTGACCAAACCATTGGGCACTACAGCACTTTCCTTTAAGCTTCTGCACATGATCACTGCCATGGGTTGGTCCATGGGCACCACATTTATGCTATGGCTCTTATTTGCCCCATAGGAAACTCCACATCAACTGTGCTGAAGCTGATTGCTAAGATATTAAAAGAGATATGTTCTACCTGTTACGGCTGCAGTTTTCTCAAACACTTATTCTCTCCCTTCTCACCTTTGTGTCCTGGTAGAGTGCAGAGCCAGTGCTGGGTCATGCCTACTAAATCCCTCTTGGCCTGGCTTTGCTTCTAGTAACACTGCAGTCAACACACCATGGCTGGCAACACAGCTTGCCATGTAGAATTAGTGCCTCATACTCTCGTACCCACATGTACAAGATTCCTGGTCTTCATTCCTTAAAACTTAGTTCATGAAAGAGTTACTTGATACTAAATATTTGGTAGTTCATTGACCTCCATGAGAGCTGTAGCTCCAAGGCACTGGGTTAGATAAATTTGCAGGATTATTGAAGTGCCAAAAAGTTGAGTACCTGTCACCCTGAACAGGAACATGGCAAGATACACTGCATGTCTTTGGGTGTGTGGGACTGTCCTGCTGGAGTCCTGCTGCCATGCACCAGATCTATTCCCCAGCAGCACACCTGTAGGCACTCCTGCCTTCACTCTCTCATGGGCACTATAACAACCACATTCCTTATCCTCCACTTTACAAAAATCCCCAAAGCTGAAACTCTACAGAAAAATGTATCTTGAGTGTCGTGGAAGCCAAGGAACTACTTGGACCGTTGCAGAGCCATGCCATACACCCAGACAAGAGTCCTTAGACCACGATTTCATGAAAATGGCAACTGCACTGTCCACCAAAATTGCTGAGCAAAGCTATTTCAAGCTTTAGATGGTTGCTGCTCAAAGGAAAGATTTGCTTTATAGGCCAGACTGTTGCTGCCTCTTGTCTTAGCTGTTTTATGGAAGCCGTAAAAGGAGCAGACTGCAGAGACAAGGCTGCAACGTGTCTCCTTTCTGTTTCAGAAAGGAGATGAGGCTGAAAAGAGTTACATACATCTGCTGTGTTTCAGAGAGACACACTGCAAGAGTGGACAATGTCCAGCTGAGGGGAATGTGCAATACAAGAGGACAAGGCCTCAAGTCAGGACCTGCAGAAGCACCTGCAGGCTGTCACAGACAGCTCCTGTGCTCACAAAGCAGGAATGGCTGCACCCTGCTTACACATGCCCTGCTCTGCCAGAGCCAATCACCACAGCAGCACTTTGGAAATGTGGCCATGTGGAATGCAGAGATAAGCACGGCAAGGCAGCCAAGCTCCCCCGCTGCAGGGCTGGGAAGCAGGGATGGTGACACCCCTACCTCCTGCCCGGCACAGCCTGGACACACTCTCCTTCCCTGTGCTCTCACCAGCTGGAGGATTACCCACATAGAGCCAGCTCCTTCCTCCCAGTCCCCAAAGATTTACACCCACCTGCCTGATATATTTATCTCCTGCTAATTATCAAAACCATTTGGCCATGAAATCCTTGAACCAGATTTAGGTTTTAGTTATACAGAATTGACAAGAGAATTAGACTGAGCATCAAGCATTGGCATAAATGATATTGAATTAAACATATTTATTATAACCTGTCATGCAGATAGAACCAGAGATATACTGACACATTTTAGCAGGAAATGGGAACTTCAATGATTTTTTTTTTCCCCAAGCAATGTTACTGATGTCATGAGTGCTTTAGCAGTGCATATGCTGCTTGGAAGGATTCACTGAAAGGATTGATTAATGCAGTCATATCTCAAAATAATCTAGGCAGAGTTTATACCTCTGCTTAGTAAACTACATTGGTAAAATATAAAATTTGCAACTCAATGCCCTTCTTGTAGTGAAGCACCCAGAACCGAACACAACACTCGAGGCATGATCTCACCAGTGCCAAGCACAGGGGGACAGTCACTGCCCTGGTCCTGCTGACTACACTATTGCTGATACAGGCCAGGAAGCCTTTGGCCTTCTTGGCCACCTGGGCACATCTGGCTCATGTTCAGCTGCTGTCACCAGCACCCCCAGGTCCTTTTCTGCTGGGCAGCTTTCCAGACACTCTGCCCCCAGCCTGTAGCACTGCAGGGGGTTGTTGTGACCCAGGTGCTGAATGCAACATTTGGCCTTGTTGAACCTCACACTGCTGGTCTTAGCCCATGGCTCCAGCCTGTCCAGACCCAGAGCCTTCCTGCCTCCCAGAAGATCGACTCTATCACTCACTTGGCGTTATCCATTAATTTACTGAGAGTACACTCGACTCCCTCATACAGATCAACAATAATGATATTAAACAGGATTGTGCTCAATACTGAGCCTTGGGGAACACCACTGGAGACCAGCTGCCAGGTGGATGCAGGACCATTCACCACCACTCTCTGGGCCCGGTCACCCAGTCAGTTCTTAACCCGGCGAAGGTACACCTGTCCAAGCCGTGGGCTGCCAGCTTTTCCAAGAGACTACCGCGGGGGACGGCGCCAATGGCTCTGCTGAAGCGCGGGCAGACAGCACGGCCCGGCGCTGCTCTGAGCGCAGCTGCAGGGACAGCGCGCAGCGCCCACGGCTACCGCAGCGCCGCTCCGTCCCGATGGGCCCCGCTTCTCCCGAGCACGGGAAGCGGAAGGGACAGCGCCGCTGCCGGGGCGGGGCCGGGGCAGGGACCGGGGCGGAGCGGGGCCGGGGCGATGCTGGCGGCTCTGGCCGCCGCCTGGTCGCTGCTGGCTGCCGCCTTCCTAGCGGCGCTGCTGCTGCTCCGGCGGGCTCCCGCGCCGCGGCCCGGTGGCGTTGGCCTGTTCATCTCCGGCCTCTTCCAGGACCTCATTCGCTACGGGAAGACGAAGCGCGGGTGCGGGCAGCTCCCGGGCTGGCTGCGGCTGCTGCAGGTGCCCAAGAGGTGAGGCGGGTCCTGCCGTGGCGGCGCGCAGCGAGGGCCGTGCGTGTCTGGGTACCGCAGCCCGAGGTCGCGGCAGTGAGCAGCACACGCGGAGAGCACGGCGGAGTTTTATAGAGTTGGGCTCAGCTTTGTTGCAAAATGTTACTCTGGTTCTGCAGATGGGGAACCGAGGAGCGAGCGATCATACAGAATCCGTGTGTTCCAAATCGAAATAAAAGCCTAATTGAATCCCAGTCGCAGGCGAGGTCTCCAAACCAAACCTCCCTCCAAGACTCAGGTCAGGCACCTGGGAGCGTGGATTCCTGAGTAACTGTGACTGTGCAAATATGCTCCAGGTTGACTGTCTTACACCAATTCTCAGTCGTTGCCTTCTCCCTTCAAGGTTTCTTTTTGAAATGTGCCCAATAATAGCATGGGAACACAGCAGTCTAGATCTTGCATGAACAGTCTCTGATAAGGCAAAAGAAGCACTTCGTTATCCAAATCCATCTTAAACAGATGTTTGATGAAATGAAATTAAATACATGTGTATATATAGATGTTTAATGAAACTTAATAATTAAGTTAAATAGATGTTTAGTGAAATCATTAAATTAGCCCCCCCCCCCCTTACAACTTTTTATATGTTTCTGGTTATATGTATTAGGAGATTTCTTATTTTTTAATCAGCTGAGATTCATGACTAGAACTAGTCTTTGACTTGAATATAGGCCAGATAGGATCTTGCAAGGCCAGCAGGACAGGACTGGGAGGCTACTTAGCCTGAAGATCTGATCTCTCCTATCGGAACAATCTCTTACACATTTTGTATACAAAGCTTTTGTATACAAACTAAATGTTAAAAAAAAAGTTTTGTGACATAGTATGTTATTTATGGAAAGGTTGTAATGTAGTACCTTGGTTATCAGGCTTCATGATACAGAAAATATCCAGGGATGTGTTTAAAAAGTACCCTGAGTGAAAATAGGGATTCACAAAGGCTTTGTCTTAATCACTGTGTACTGCAGGTTCTTCTCTGAGTTGACCTTTCTCCAAGAGAAATTTCCCAACACCCCTTCTTAGGGACATTGGTGTCTCAATAATGTGCTTTTTCAGGAAATTGGTCTCAAGGTCTCAACATCTACAGAGCAATTCTGTTACTTAATCAGTGAATCTGTAACACTTCTATCTGAGGGAATAGAGAAGGTCTTGAAGATAGCCATTGAGGTGTTTTCCATTATTTTCATCTGTGTCTGGTTTCCAGACAAGCATTTTATTTTCACTAGCCTGGGCTTGTTTTTAACTTTGTCATTCTGTCTTGTAAAATGTGGTTGCATTTCAGGTTGGTTTGGCAAACAGTGAAAATTCGTCTCGTTGAGGAGGGATGGCCCATGTACTTACTGCAGTGCTGGTTTAATCTGTAGGTCAGCTAGATCCCCAGTGTAATTGGGATTGATGAAAGCTCGAAGGGTGTGTCTCTTCTAAGTTGCCAGGGCTTGTTTGTGTGCTGGTAGCAAAAATCAATGGTGGAGAAAGTTCCCTGGCAAGTGGCAAGATATGAGTCAACTGGGTAACAGGACTGCAGGGAAAGAGCTTGAAACTTGGAGGTGATGGTGAGTTTTTATCAATATCCAAATTCTGTTTGTCTTATAAACAGAAAGTGAGAGAGAGGGGTTAAATTTTAGTTCTGCTGTTGAGAAGCAGAAGACGGAATGTTGCAGTTTCTGCTTGGTAGGAGAAGGAACTGGGGAGAAGTCATAATCTATAGGGAAAGCCAGCTGCTAATGGGCAGGGTGCTCTGGAGCACGCAGCGATGCTTGCTGCTGCTGTGATTCTGACTTGGTATCTTTTCTGCTCTTCAGAGATACCTGAGCTGATCTGGGAGGGGTCACTTTCATTGGTTTCACTAAGCAAGGGTGTTGTACCCCTTCACTGCCCCAAGAGAAGAGTTTGCATGTGCAACAGAAATATTGTCTTCCCTTGACTATACAGTTATATCCTAGTTTCGTACCTATAGTTACATTGTCAAGGCCATCAGCGTCTTCCCTTGGGACATATTTAATCTCTTTGCAGATGTTTCCAGAAGTCCTGATTTTTGCTTCACTGCCAGAAGGACTTTTTATTTTAAAGGCAAAAGGGAATACTGCATCACCTAGTTTGAGCTGGATATTGTAAACAGCTGTATATTGCTGGATATTGTAAACAGCTGTAGGCTGTTTAACTCAGCCCAGTTACCTGCAAGACTGTCATGTCTTGCATTTTGGTAATGCACAGTATGCTTTTATAAGTGCATTACAGGGTTGGGAGATTCTTTGTTTTCTTAAAAAAACCCACATGTGGTCTTGCCTTGTAATCACCCAGCAGTGCTGATGGTCACTGCTTTTTTTTCTATATGATTGTTGCAGACCTTGAATTTGCAGAAGGACAAGGTATTTTAATGTAGAGCAGGGTAATTACTTCTGGGTTCTTTTGATGCACTTTAACATGTCATGTAATGCACCCACTGGAACTGAGAAAAGTGGGAGTGCTATGAGGTGCAGCAGCTTGGAAATAAGCAGAAAACTAATCTGGATGTGCTTTGAGTGGTGTAAATTATAAAGAAAATGTTACATACATCATTTGTAAGCCTTAAGGAATACTTTTGCAATGTGGGGATTACACTGTCCTCCTCTTTAGTGCAGCTATGGTAAGCTAAATTAGGGCTTATTCCAGGCAGCATTTCACTAGGGTAAAATGTGTTAAGGTTATTCCTGCTTGGTACCACTGAAGTCCTGAGTTCTCTACTTGGACATTTGATGTGGGCACCAAAATGGAATGTACTCACCATCAGATAAGCATGTCCTGCAGCTACGTTTCCAAGGAATGATGAGAACATTAATGAAAACCCTTTTTTGTTCCCACAGGTGGTTTACTCACTTTTATGTGGTTTCTGTGCTCTGGAATGGTTTTCTGCTGATCTGTCTTTTCCGAGCTGAGTTCCTTGGAGAGTCACTCCCATCATGGATTCAGGACATGCACCATGCTCTTGGCAGAGATTCTCAGAGCAAGGACATGGGCAAGTATTCCAGATATTAATGTAGCCATATAAATATTTTAAAACTGTATTACCAAAGCTGTGCCGAATTTGTATCCACGTGCTACTTCCCTGGTTGCTTTTCAGCTTACGCTCCAAATTACTTTCCTGATACACCAAGTACCTTTGTCATTATTGAAGATAGAAATATTTCTAATATATGCATATGATGGCTTTCAGCAGTCCTTTTAACAGAAAGGGCCATTAGCACCTTCTGGAAGAAATCTTGCTCTGGTCAGCAGTGCTTCACCTGTACAAGTATTTTTCCTAGTTAATTTAAAATGAGGGTAAAATTCTGCTATGGGAAGAGGGAACAACAGTCTTTTTGAAGCACTGTCAGGGTTAAATTGTTCCTGTCTGTTTCAAAGTTGCTGGTTTTTATCTTAAGCAGATAGTGAGCACTTCTCTGCGCTCCTGGTTCTCTTGCTCCTTTGGCTGCATAGCTGTAGAAGACTCGCAGAATGCCTCTGGACCAGTGTGTTTTCCAGTGGTGTCATTCACATCGTGCAGTACTGCTTTGGACTTGGTTACTACATTGCTGTTGGCACAACTGTGCTGTGTCAAGTGCCTACTAATGTCAGGAATGGTAAGTGCCTGCTCAGTTATCATCAAAGATGCAATTTTGCTCTCATTTGTTTCCATTGTGGCAAATGGTTTCATAAAGGGCTGCTTGTTTGAGAGGTGTGTTAAATGATGAGACATAAAAGTATTTCCTGGCATAGTTCAAAGTAATCATATTTCAGTATGTCATACAGTCAGCCAGCATTATATGCAGACACAGACAGGGACACACTTTCATTTTAACCATCATGATTATTTGCTGAAAGGATATAGATCATATGCTTTGTGAAGGACAATAATAGGTACCAGTTCTCCAAGGCCACTACACAACTTCAGTTCTCAAACTGCAGAGGAATTTTTTTTTTTGTTGTAAGCTTTCCTGCAGCCTGAGTCTGCAAGGCTATCTTGGCCACCTCCTTTTTCTTCCATGGAGAACTTGCCACTGCTTTGCCTTGACTCAGGCAGTGTCTTCTTTCCCTTGGTACTGTAATGGTTCCATTAATGCATGAGAAATTTGTATTATATGACTGGTTTCTGCCAACACATTCTATTGGGTGTCACAACTGAGCTGCTAAATCCCCTGCACAGATGCACCTGATCAGCTGGCTGTAGCACTCCTCCTGTGATTAATTTTTGTGAGACAGTCATTACCAAGTTTGGTGAAGTTTTTAAGCACTTTGAACCATGTCAGCAGTGGGTGGTATGTAGGTATGTGTATCGCTGTGAGGGAGAAAACTGTGTGCTTGTATGTTGACCTGAGCCCCGACAACATGTTTAGTTAGAATAATAATAGTTACAAACAGTGTTGAATATTGAGGTCTTAGACTACCAATTGTGTATCATTGTACGTCACACTGTATTTCAAGCTGCTGGATTAATAACCAGGTATTTTAGTACAGAACAGTCAAGGGAAATGGGCTACTAGCTGAGCACTTAAATGATACAGGATTTAAAAGCATCTTTCAAGGAATTAGAGGCTCACTACTATAATTTTGTAAGACAGTAACATTTGAAAAAATGCATATAGTGTTTTGGGATGATGCTTGGGAAATTACTTCATGGCCGTATATTAATAAAACATGTTTCATTCAGGAAGAAAGCTTTCTGTGCAGATCTGCTGGTATCACATGATAGGAGTTATGATGTACATTTGGGCCTCTCTTCACCAACACAGATGCCTTGCAATTCTAGCTAATCTTAGAAAAAGCAGATCAGGTAAAATGTTTCATTTCTGTCAACTGTCTACTGCTGTATTTTTTTTTCCGGTTGTTTCAATAGGGTTCTATAGCTTCTAATACCTTAAACATGAGTGTTTCTCAGTTCCTGTAGTGTGTGGATTAAATGAGGCTGTTTGGATGGTTGAACTGGGGAGAGAGTGTGGTATGTCTGTATATATATATATATATATATATATATAAACTTAAAATTAAGCTCTGTCTTCTAACATCTTAAGGTTAGACATGGTTTCCATACTCTGTGTTAGCAAGCCAGAGNTTGGGCCTCTCTTCACCAACACAGATGCCTTGCAATTCTAGCTAATCTTAGAAAAAGCAGATCAGGTAAAATGTTTCATTTCTATCAACTGTCTACTGCTGTATTTTTTTTTTTCCGGTTGTTTCAATAGGGTTCTATAGCTTCTAATACCTTAAACATGAGTGTTTCTCAGTTCCTGTAGTGTGTGGATTAAATGAGGCTGTTTGGATGGTTGAACTGGGGAGAGAGTGTGGTATGTCTGTATATATATATATATATATATATATATATATATATATATATATATATATATATATATATATATATATATATATATATATAAACTTAAAATTAAGCTCTGTCTTCTAACATCTTAAGGTTAGACATGGTTTCCATACTCTGTGTTAGCAAGCCAGAGTATCTTATTTCATTAAGTGGAAAGCTGCCAGATCAGATGGAGGTGGATGATGATGATTAATAAGCATATTGTTCTGTAATTGTGAGGAGAAGAGTTTGTTTAATTCATCTTTCCAATTAATGTCTTTCTGTTTGCTTGCAGGAAAGGTTGTAAGCCTGAGCCACAGTGTACCTTTTGGAGACTGGTTTGAGAGCGTTTCTTGCCCTCATTATTTTGCAGAGCTTCTCATATATGTTTCTATGGCCATCACACTTGGAATTCAGAATGTGACGTGGTGGTGTGTAGTGATGTATGTTCTTTTTAACCAGGCACTGGCTGCTGTTTTGTGTCACGAGTTTTATCAGAAAAACTTTAGCTCCTACCCAAAGCATCGAAAGGCATTTATACCACTTGTTTTTTAGAGAATTTTTTCTAAAGTATTTTCATGCAAACCGGGAATATAAGAGATTAATGGTTTATTAAAACCAAGTTAAAGTTGCACACCTTCTCTAATTCTACCTCAAAACCTCATAATTGTAATGATAATCTCATCCATGTAACCATTTTGTGAGGAAATGTAAGGTCTCTGCATATCATGCAAGCTAAAAAAAAATTTACTGAAGACCTTAATTCAAAGTGGAAAGATGCTAATTGTGTCTTTCCTCTTTTATAATTATATCTTATGCACAAAACACTTGCTGTTGTGCAGCAAGTCCAAATTCATATATGTGAAAACTATTGAAATAAGGGAATCATTTGAACTACTGTATTTCATGTCTTGACTAATACTTAAGCATATTTCTTTCCAAGTCTCTTTTCTTTGAATCACTTCAGAGAGAGGCAAATTGCGTATCTTTCTGTGCTCCCCTGGTGACAGTGAAAACCAGCCACTGCTTTACAACTGTAAGCACAAAAAGCAAAGGAGGAAGCTGGGTGGAGGAGTGACTCATGCTTAGCAGTGGAGATAAACAGACTCATTTGCTGCATAATCTCTTCTGCACCAAAGTGGTTTTGTTCATTGATGAAGACTGCTTTATCCCTAAACTGGGAAAACAGTGGAAGGTTCTAAAAGACGGTAGAAGAGAATTTGCAGAAAACCAATGTTCTTTGTTGTGGTTCTGTTGTCTTTATATATCTTTATGGGTTATTGAACTCCTCCCTCATGTGTTAGAGGGGACAGCTGTGCAGGATGACCATGACCACAACTACACTGTTTTTTAAACAGTTACAATGAACTGCCAAGGCAGAGCACACAGAGAAAACAGTACCTGACAAGCACTGCAAAAAAAAAAAATCTTTACTGGGGAGATGATGTCACTCAGCACAGGGACCTTTTTTGCACTTAACTATTGAATTTTTTGGTCCTTCTCATGATACTAGCGTGAATGATCAGTTTGTGTGAGGAAGTTATATGGGTGCTGGTGTTTCAGCATGTTGTCTACTTACAGGCATGCATTATTTTGTATATAAGAAGTATTTTTATACACTGAAGTGTATCTTATGAATTGCCTAATTAAAAACTTATTACAGTCTGTTTCCATTTTGTATGGTTTTTTAAAGTTGAGCTTATGTATTTGAAAAACATGAGCAATCACTTTACACAAAATCTTGTGCCTCTCTTGGCTGTCGCATCCCTCTCTCCATCAACACTCCCATAGTTTCAGTTCACCATTGAACATCAGCAGCCATGTCTTGGAACTGCATCTATCTGTATAACTTCTTAAAGTGGTTCTCGAGAGGCTCCTTGAGCCTGTGTCCAAACGTCTTCTGTTTAAATGGTGTTCCTGTCCTCTTTCCAAAATTGCTCCTCAGGAAGTACATTCCTGCCTTTGCTCAAGGGAGAGCATCGGGGCACGTGGCTCTCCTGGGGTCCCAGGGAGAGCATCATCTGGAGTGCTGTGTCCAGCTCTGGGCTCCTCAGTACAGGAGAGACATGGAGCTCTTGGAGCAGGTCCAGCAAGGGCAAGAGAGATGATTAAGGGGTTGGAGCATCTCTCTTACACAAGGAAAGGTGGAGGAAGCTGGGCCTCTTCAGCCTCAAGAAGAGGCTTTAGCACACTGAGAGGGGAACTCATCAATGTCTACAAGTATCTAAAGGGAGGGCTGGTGAGAGAGATGGATCCACGCTCTTGGTGGTGCCAACCAAAAGGACAAGAGGCAACGGGCAGAAACTGATGCACAGAATATTTCACCTGAATATGAGGAAGAATTCTTTACTGTGCAGGTGGTTGAGCACTGGAACAGATTTCCCAGAGAGGCTGTGGAGTCTCTCTCACTGGAGATATTCAGGAACTGCCGGACACAATGTTGTGGGGTGTGCTTTGGGACGGCCCTGCTGGCGCAGGGAGGTTGGACGGGATGACCACTGTGGTCGCTCCCGGCCCGACCCGTTCTGCGATTCCGTGCTCGGAATTCCCTGCTGAGGTCACGCCTACACCAAGCGCTGCCGTGCACTTGGCCATCACGGAAACCGAGACGTGTCGAAGCCGTTCCCGTGCGGATTTTTTTGCCGCCTTACGCAGCCGCTCCCCGTTCCTCCCGCTGCAACTCCGAAGGGGGAAGGGACGCGCTTGGACTCGCCCGCTCCCCGGGAACGCCGCACGCACAGGCAGCTTTGCCCGTCCCTTCGCGACGCCGGTATCCGGTGGAGAGGGTGCCAACCGTGTCCGGGGTCTCGCCCCGGGGTCGCCCCGACACACAGCGGCGGGGCCGCGGCGGCGCGA